>CABHPP010001012.1:23699-68760 GCA_902168425.1 Peromyscus attwateri
TAGGCAATGAGTAAAAGTAACAAACGTAGCCGAGAAGGATGGGTAGGCATGAAGCAAAATATAGAAGGGATAAGAGAGATACTTTCTCCTTCACCCACCGTAAGCTCTTGGCTGGATACGAGATGGATTACGAAGAGAAAAACCAATACATTTATGGAACATGTATTGTGTATGTATCACATGGGAGTATGGAATGCCTGGAGAGGGGTGACTCCAAGAGGTATCTTAGAAAGGTGTGCATTTTTATCAAAGAATGCTAAATCTGTAGAGAAATGAAGAGGTAAAGGAACGTGGTTTTAGTTTCCAAGGGTGATAAGCTGTGTGAGGTAAATGCACAGGCCACTAATGGAAGTGGAGGGCAGGTGAGTAGAGCTAGGCATGCAGATTCATTGTCCCACCTCTGGGTTAATAACGCTTCTGTCCCCCGAGATAACTTTGTCCTTCCCCACAGAGAGGGAAGCTGGGACACGTGTGTAAATTATGTCCTGTATTTTGGGCAAATTGGGGGCAGGTGAGAGCTTTTGCGGTTTGCTCTTTCTTAATTGCCTTCAGCACGGAATAATTCCAGTGTTAAGAAGATCTATTTGGGATGACATGTTTTTGGTTCCCTTAAAAACCCATGTGTGATTTTTCAGGCTTGACAATGGGCAATTACAAGGCTTTGCTCAGCAGGGTCCATGGTAGAGGAAGGGAAGGATTCCTCTACCCCACCCCATGCACACACACACACACACACACACACACACACACACACACACACACAAAACTCAGGAGCAAGCTCTGTCCTAGCTCTCACCCTTGCTTTCCTTGCTGGTGAAACCTCCAGATCCTTCAGCCAGAGCTATGCCTCAGTGAGTTGTCCACTCACATCTGTGCTGACAGCTTTGGCCAGGGCTGCTGTGCTGTGTGAGGAAAAAGTGGGGCCAGGCAGTTGGCTCTTCCTCTGGCTTTAGACTCCTGCCTGTACCATGACAGCCACTGATCAAAAGCTCAGCACTTCCGTATTGGCATCTTATTTTCATTGGTTACGACTGATACTCAGCATCTCAGCTCTCTTCCAGTTCTCCGAGCCCCTGAAAACAACCCGGAAGCTGTGGAAGGAATAACAGCGTTCATAACTACACTGGATTCCAGCCGGACAAAACAAACTATCACAGTTCTGGGAAAAACTCAAGCTATCGCTAGAGAAGGTGAACTTCAGAGACAGAGCCAAGCTCCAGGGTAGAAGTGATGCTCATCAGGTTGACCAAGGTGGGACATGGGCCAGTGACCCTGGCGTTCTTGCAATCTCTGAGATCCCGTCTCTACCTGCCAGCTCAAGAGGTCTGGGAATTAATTTCCCCGAAAATCACAATGACCATTAATCTGAATAGCTTTATGTTGGAAGGCTCAAAAGGGGCTTCTTTGGGGCCAACTGGTACTTAAAAGGCTTTATACTCAGACTTTGAATACAACCTTTTAATGGCTGTCATCTGCACAAGTTACCTGGAAAGATTTTTTTCAAAGGACTCCAACATTAATCTCTGACCTTTGAGAGTTTGTTTCTGGTTTGGAAACATGACTCAGACATGTGGACTGTTCTAGATAAAGTTCTGAACAGGAAGTGGTGAGCCTAAGGGATGAAGGTCAGTGCTAATAAGACAGACAGAAGAGGCTGAAAACAGATGCCTGACCAGGGGTGAACAGCAGCCAGGCAAAGCCGAGGGTACCAGAACTTGCACAGGACCGCAGCTCCTCTTTCCTTTCGGGAACATGAGTGCATGTGCCCAGGTCACTCTGCCTGAGTCCACTGTCCTGCTTCTTCAAAAGCCACCCTGTTCTGCTTGCTCCTTTTCCATAAGGCCCCATACAGCCACCATAGTCCCTAGATCTGTGTGACCTTTCAGGGCCAGCACAGCTTCTGTATCCCTCAGTTCTGTGTTTAAAACCAAGCCATGGGTAGTGACCAGTCCATGAATGGGTGTCTGCGGGTCAGAGGTCTCCTTTCAGCTCCTAACAGCTGTGACTGGGGTGTCTGTAGGAGGGAAGCAATACCATCTGTGTTTCATACAGACAATGAGATCAAGGGCATACTGAAATGGATGGTCAAAAAGCTGAGGAGTTAAGGGGGGAGGTTGCGGCACCTAGGAGCAGAGAGGAAGTCTGAAATTCTATAGTGGAAATATTGCTCTTTTTTAAAAAATCGTCTGAATTGTTTTGTTGTTGCTGCTGTTGTTGTTGTTGGTGGTGGTGGTGGTGTTGGTGGTGTGTGTGTGTGTAAGACTCAGAGTAGCCTCAAGCTCACAATCCTCCTGCCTCAGCATCCTGAGTGCTGACACTGCAGGCATACATCACCACACCGAGATCACCTGTTGCTTTTGATGAGAGAGTCAGATCCCCAGAACAGGAAGGTGAAGATCATCGAACTCTCTCTTGGCTATAGGGAAGGACCAGACTCATGCAAGGTCATTTGTTTCTTTAGTGTTCAACCAACAAATGATCCCTGAGGTCCCTTTCCGGCTCATCATTCTATGGCTGTGGGCCTTCTCCTTAAGGAGAAATGACGAAATAAGAAACAATCCTTCTCATCACAGAAGGGGGGGGGGTACTATTACTTCAACATCAGCATTGTTTTTAGAAAATAATGTGACACAGGGAGAGCTAAGATCTTGTAAGATACAATAACAAAGAAATGTAAATAAGCAAACCCCACCACAGGAGACCCAGGCTGCCTGTTGCAGTCTACTCTGCTGGCGGTAAAAGGAACGATACCAATGAGCCCTGACGCTGGGAATGATGGTCCTCCCTGTCACCGGACAGAAGATGCCGAGGGCAGCGCCAGCACCAGATGCCCAAGAACTGCTGCTAGCTTAGCAGGCCTGCTCCTGGGTGACTGGGGTTTACAGGAGAACTGAGGCCTGAAGGATGCGGTTGCCATGTACCATAATCAGGAGAGTTTATGGAGACCGGTTATTACCACAGACTTTCGAACCTCCGCTCGGACTAAGCCTTTCAGCCTGAAGCCCTGGCTGCTTATCTAAAAGAGCCAGTCGGTCCTTTGCCTGGAAGTGACTGTGATGCCCGGCATCCATCAGAACCCAACTGCCATCCGTGACAAGCACACTGGGCTCCTTCACACGGAGTAAATTGGTTTGACCTTTAGGAGGAAAGGGAAATATGTCACCTTCCTAACACGGATGATGGGAAGATCGCCTCTACAATGAACGATGACCTCACTGCACAGTTTCCCCCCAGGAGGTAGAGAAAGGCCCCGGGTAGGGCTGGAACTGAAAAATTGAGGTCAATGCAAAGGCACACGGAGTAGAGTTTAATTCCCACAGGCTAGCCAGGATGGGACACTCTGGCAAGTCCCATTTCTCAGGATCTGATTTCTCTCTGTTCCTTCCAACCTCTCCCAGACAGCCTACTGGCTTAGAAAGACCCTATGCTGGATTTGGCAGACAGGCCAGAGGTGCTCATGGAGGAGCCATCTGTGGGGATGGGACACAAAGGGGTGCTGTGGTTTTGTTCCTAAGGTGATGCCTGTATGGACAGTGTCCCCCAGCTGGGCCTTTGTGGTGATGACGGTAAACAGGAAGGTAAGTCCTTCCAGTCCCTCCAGCTCCCACCACAGCCCTGCTCATGAATACGTCTTGTTTTAAAGACCATTCTAACGTGGGCGACATCTGATCCCACTGACCGGCACAATTGCTTAGCTGATAAAGACAGACAGAAGGCAGCCTGGTGGGGAAAAAGAGAGGACCAGACGTCCTCCAAGCAGGCAGCATCTCAGTCAGGTGCGGCCTTGGGGCTCTGCCGGTGTGGCTGTGTGGCATCCTGTATGAGGAGGGCTCCCCCGAAAGAGGTTCTTCTGGTTTGGTGAATGGTTAGCAGCTGCCAGGAAGGTTGCAGGGCCGTGGAAACAAGAAGAACGCTGCTTCCTCCCTCTGCCTACCAAATCCTCCCCGACTCACCTCTTCCCTCCCGACTGCTCCCCGTTGATCTGTCCCTGCTTGGGACTCCTAATGGAACTAGTGTCCCCACACGTGCTGGCATCACTGAGCTGGGGGTGGGGGGCGATTCGGAGATAATCTAGTGCAGTGAGCACTGGGGGGGGGGGGGGGGGAGGTCATGAACCAGTGCCCAGCTAGGCGAGGTTAGTTAGCTAACCCGTGCCTTGCTGGTGGCACAGACAGGTTCCCAAGCCCACCATCCCTCTTGGTCACGTGACACACATTGCTAAGTATTACAAGCCTCTTTATCTCCTCTTGCCTAGACCGGAAGGGCTTCCGGAGTGAGCCGTCCAATCAGAGTGAGGAAGAAAGGCAATGCCAAGCCCAGCCTCCCTGTTGTTTCCAGTGAAAACCGAGGTGAGGTGTTTCCCACAGAGGTGTCCCCCCCCCCACGCCCCCCCCCCCCCCCCACAGCCTCCAGAAGGGGTGGCTTCCCTCCTTCCCTTGCCTTTTTGTAGCTGTGTCTGTTTGGCTGCCTGTGGTTAGGGTAGTCTTGGTGTTAGGCTCACATTCGAGGACCATAGTCTCAGAATCTGGAGGTTTCTCTCCCATCTCCCAGTTACTATAGGGATGGAGAAAAGTTCCCACCCTCAAGGTCTACTGAAACTTCCTGGATCTTATGAATTATCTCTCTCCACTAATGAGGGAAAATATATCCATCCTTCCTTTCTAGAAGAAAATGAATGCATTACTGATAGCCAAAGAGAGAAAATAATAGTAATAGTTAACCTTCATTGGATGCCTACGGCACTCCAAGTACTGTTATGTCCCAGTTAAGAGAAAGCAGAGCTGAGATTTAAGCCCAGATGCCCTGATTCCACAGTCCCCTGTGTAAACATGATTTAGTCCTGTCTTAAACACAACACACAGGAAGAGTAATATATGCTCAGGTGTGTTCTTTTTCTTATCCCTACACCAGAATGCCTGAAAGAATTAACTTAGGGAGGGGAGGGTTAGCTTGGCTCATAGTTTAGAGCTCAGTCCAGGGCCAGCAAGATGGTTCAGTGGATTTGTGGTGGTGGTGGTAGTTTTTGTTATTTATTTATATTTTTTTAGAAAGGCTCCCACTTGATAGCCCAGGCAAACCTGGAACTCACTATATATTCAGTGATCCTCCTGCATCAGCCTCTTGAGTACTGGGTTTTCAGGCACGAAAAGAGTTGTTTTTAACTGAGATGACAAAGCTTATCCTTCAGTGTATGCAAATCATTTCACACACTTAATGGAGGAGGGACTATTGTAACACCCATGTTCAACTAGGCCAGTGGCTGCGGGGTGTGAGCAGTGTTGGAGAGTCAGTCAACATTCTCCGGGGGTGAATAGTCAAGGAAAATGTGTCCCCTCTAAACTCTTCTCTTTTATCCCCCTACAGCATAGGCACACAGTTACACCCATAAAATGACACAGCATTGATAAAGCCCTTAAAATAGTGCACAGAACTGAGTATGTGCCATGAAGGGCTTCAGGGTAGATGGCAGACTGTACAATCCATGCTGGCAGAGAAGTGGAAAGAGTAATATCCAAACCCAAGACCTAAAGACAATCTCTCTTCCCTGCCAGTATTCAATCTACCTGCCAGGATGCCGACCTTGATGCGAACTGTCTTCTGCCATGGGCGCTTAGGCAAGGCCACTAGAAAGTTGAAACCCTCCTACACTGAAATTATCTACCAGCTGCTAGAGGAGCTGAGATTAGAACTCGGAGCTGAGAGGAAAAAGAGGGAACATTCTCTTATGCAAATCATCTACCCACTGAAGACTCTTCCCCGTTTCACCAATTAGGACTTAGAAAGATAAAATAATAAAAATAAATAGATAAATAAATAAAAATAAATAAAAAATAAAAATAAAAAAGGATAAAGTAATTTGTCCAAGACCACATAGCAAGAAGTGAGGAATTTCGACTCTGACATTTAGACCTTTGCTGTGTTCACAGTGCAGTAATGCTACACTGTTAGTAAACTCTCACTGCTGGAGATTACATGCCTGCTTGTATTTGTTTCTCCAGGTCTTTGTCACTCTAGGTGGTCTTTCATTCGACACCTCGACTGCATGAGTCAGGGTAATTAGCCACGGTTGCTGTAACAAACCACCTTCAGAATCCCGGAGATATAACACAGTAAAAGTGTGCCTCTCACTGACTAATATGACCATTAAATGCTGTTGAGCAATTCTGCTCCAATCATTTACTTGAGGAACCAAGACTTGTCCAGATTCAGCTGTTTCAACTTTACACATAGCTGGGAGAGGCTATGGGAGTTTCGTAGTGAGGTGTAGAAGTATCACACATCACCCCACTGCTCAGAACTGAGCAGCAGAGCCATAACCTGACTGTAAAGGACAATGGAGCACATGGTTGGGTTAGTCAGACCTTTTGTTGTGATAAATACCCAAGAAAAACAGCTAAAGACATGGATGCATTTATATTGACTCATTGTTCCAGAGGCTTCGATCCATAGTTGGTCAGATCCATTGCTATGGTCTGGGGTGAGAAGACTACCACAGAGCTTCTGCTTATCTTGTGGTAGCCTAGAAGCAGAGAGAAACAGGAAGGAGACATGGACAACATAGGTGTTTCAAAGGCAAGCCCCTTCTCAGCCACCTCCTCTAGTTCTTACCTCTGTAAATTCCCATCACCTTCAGGAACAGTCTCAGGAACCGGAACCAGAGCCTTCCACACATGAGCTCAGGAATGGGGGTGAGGGGTGGGGGTTTGAGGTAGTGGGGAGATGTTTCCTATTCAAATGATGAGTAGTCTTCCTGTGTGTACAGGAAAAAGAAACGGGATAGATTGCATTCATCATCCTCTTACACACTCATTGTATTAACCAGGATTCCCAAAGGAGGCACATCCAGATGGGGCTTGGAATTTGACAGGGATCGCATTAGAATACGTTAAGGATGTTGAAGAATCCAGGGATCAGCAATAACACTCTCATACCACCCCTAGTCCTGGAACAATGAGAAGAAACTATGTTTCCAGAATCCAGGCAGAGATGGAGCCAGGACAATGAATGCCTCCTGATGGGACCTATTGTGACAGGGGACCCATCCACTGCCAGAGCTCCCACACCAGAGGGGGAAGGAGGTTGGGGAAGAAATACCCTCATCTCCCTCACTATGCTTGAATCTGCTGCCTATCCTCCCTATGACTAAAGCCAACTGGAAGCCCGGACACAAGAGCCTGGGTGATAGATCCAGTGATCAGCCTCCCAGAGACAGAAAGGGCAGGCAGGGGATCCTGGGGATAAGGGTCCAGGGATCAAGCAGCTCACGTACCAACCATCCGAAGACCTCCACTCCCAGGAAATGTCATTCTCCCTTGACATTTGCCTTGTGTGAGCTACACACTGATGCCCATCTGCATCCACCCATTGGTCCCAGGAAGCACCCGGTATTAGCCGCATGCGGCATATCCTCACCTGCTGCTGACGAGCACTCATAATGTAAGGGGATAGGCTGCAAATTGATCACAAATCCTTAGTCATTCCCAATACGACTTTTTTTTTTTCTATCTCTAATGTAGAATCCAAAAGGTTGTGTAGCAACTCATGTTTCACTCCAAGTCTGGAATGCTCTATGAAAAGAGAGGAGAGGACCAAGGGTCCTGCCACTCAGCCCAGAATGACTCGGCCCTTCATCCTTTCCTATTGTCCATCCCTCCATCGTCCTGCTCTGTCCTCCTCCACCTTCAGCAACCACCTCCTGGAACCGCCATCCTCCTGGGCTCTGGGCTGACTGTGATTAACTGAGCAGATACATTCACAGAAACCCACCACTCTTGCGGGGCTCCGAGGAGCAGCTGCAGTAATTACAGTGAATTTCTGGAATGGAGACTAATGGTGCAGGTTCAGGTCTAAAATGCTTTTGATCCTCTTCATCATTAAAAGGCCATTAAAGGTACAACACATATATTACCAGGCATCAAATCTGCATTGATGTAAAAAGAAATTAGGCTGATAATTGTTCCCAGGGCCATTATCTCCAGTGAGTCGGGCCACGTGGCACCCCTTGTGGTTCTGCAGAGGGCTCTCATTGACCCTGAGCAGTTCCTTTAGACAACATTGACTAGACAGTCCTTGTACGCCACTCTAACCAGATGCCTGTGTCTGTGACTACCCCAGTTTAAACTGTTGACTTTGAAGGACTTGCCCTTTGGTTTACAGGCTGAGTACTGAGTGGGGAGGACCAAAAACCTCACAGGATTGGAAAAAAAAAACACTTAAGTCGGTAGTGGTAGAGATGAGAAATTCTGCATGACAGAGTGACCCTAGCAACAGAGGCATGACCGTAATGTAGCTGAAGAGGCGACAGAACCCAGTTGAATGCTTCATGTTAGTAAGTATTTACTCTGTGTCAGTTTCATTAAGATGCCTCACTACCCAAGGGATCTCCCTTTCAGGCCCCACGTGAGGACAAGATTAAATCACCCTTACTGGTTTAGGTCTTAACTACCTCCCCCCAGCTACCAACAAAGAGTTTCCATCCCGAAGACCAACTATCAGCTAGGCTGTCTTCATCCAGCCCCTCACATCCACATTCCTAAGCATCCACCAGGGTTCCCAGGCTGTTCCTGGTAGATTTCTGCTGATGTGACAAACACCATGACCAAAATCAACCTGGGGGATGGAACGAGTTAATCACTAACAGGTAAACAGTCCATCATGAGGGCAGTCAGGGCAGGAACTCAGGGCAGGAACCGGGAGGCAGGAACTGAAGCAGAGACCTGACAGAATGATGCTTGAGGGTTTGTTGTAGTTCATGCTGTGACTGTCTTCTTCCACAGCCCGGGACCACATGCCCAGGGATAGCACTGCCCTCAAACAGCAACTGAGAAAATGTCCCACAGACATGCTCACAGGCCAATGTGATGGAGGCAATTCCTCAACCGAGGTTCCCTCTTCCCAGGTGACTGCAGTTGGTGTTAAGTTGACAAAAAATGAACCAGCACACAGACCTACACAGACCTCTGACCTGGTCCCTGATTGTCACCCACTGAACCTATTTGTCACCCAGGTGTGAGACTGAGTAACAGTACCGGAGTCCTCCCATTTTCAGGTTCTCCAAGACGGGGAAATGGATGCAGGAAGATTAAGACGGGAGAGTGAACTATGGCATGGGTGAGGTGTGAATTTCTCCAGAGGGAGTCAGAGATAAAATAAACAGAGAGCCCAGGAGGAGCACATGGCTTATGGGTCTTAGGGTCTAGACAAGAATACCTTCAGAATGAACCTAACCCTGGCACTGGGGGAAAAAAAGATAAAAAGATGATAATCGATGGTCTGTGGCGAGGCGGCACCCCATAGGGGAGCACAGGGCACAAGAAAACAACTTACTTCAGGATCAGGGAAGTGAGAGAGAAAGAGGAACCAGCCACAGCCTCATAGTTGCCTCACAGCACACACACACCTAAGGACTTACAGACCTCCCACTAGACTTTACCCCTGGTGTTTCCATACTCCCACAGTGCCACGGACTGAGGACCCAGCCTTTAACACGTGGATCTTTGGAGGACACTTAGGGTCCAGTCAAGAGCAAGAGTGACACAGAGTGTGAAAGAGAAATCCCAAGGGGCACGGAAGGTGCTGTCTACATAAGCCGGGAGGTGAGCACAGCTTTATGTGCGTGCTTGCACAAGCACTCACGCTCCCTGAAGGATAAGTAAGAAACGGTAACACCGGCTGCCTATGGGAACTAAGAGGAAGATGGCTGGAGGGCTGAGGTTGGAGGGGGAATTTTCGCTTTAATATTTGTAAGAAGTGGAATGTGACTTCTCTATTCCAAACATGAAATGAAAGCAAATCACTCTGAGTGAATGTGGGAGGGAGCTATCATTTCTTGAAATTGTATCAGGCACTTGGCATATTATTTTTACTTTTACATAATTTTTAAACTTAAAAAACATAACATAAGAAGTCTGAGAAACACAAATGTGAAAAAAAATGTCACCTATAATCTCAACTACTTTCAGAGAAAGTGACAGTTAAAACTTTGGTGTAAAGTCTTTCATTTACTTAGCTGTTTATATATATATATATAAATGTACTGCATTGTTCCTGATGCTCCTTAACTTGTTTGTCTCATGTCTCATCATACCATGAACATTTTCTCATGCCCACACTGTTCATCTAAGAAATCATTTTAAGTGATTGCATGGTACTATTTCGTATGGATGTACCTTTTAAGTGAAGTTGCTATTTTAATTATATATATATATATAAAATGTTCATAGCATATATATAAAAAATGTTCATAGCATATATATATATATATATATATATATATATTTTATAATTTCTATCTTTTCCCAGGAGAATTACTACTCACTCTCACATGGATAACACACAGAATAGCTGTTAGTTCTCAGTAAGTCTGCCTCTGAAATTGGAGTCCATTCCCCTCTTCCCGCCCTGGCTGGGTCAACTCACTACAAAGCAGGCTCTCTGATGTGGTTGAATAGGATGGTATCAGTGTTTTGAACTGCTCAAGCATGAAGATGTCAGACAAAACACAATAGTGTCCTAGAGGTGGAAAGAGAGTGTGCAAGTCCCTCATCTCAGAGCTGACCTGAAGACATTGTGGTCAGGTCTACAGTACCTGCCCTGAAATGTCCTCTCTATGGGAGGAAAGAAGCTGGAATCACATTTCTGAGGATCTCTCTCCTCTGTGGTTCTGAGTTGTATTATGTCAATGAAAAGCACTTATTCAAGATTGAAAGCAGAAATCCGTCTCCCCGGGTGATAAATGGACCAAATGTACAGGCAGATAGCAACTGAGGTTTTTGATGGCTTCTGGATGAGCTTCTGCAAATCAACTGCCTTGGCTGTGCAAACAGCTGGGCCTGTAAGAAGCTTCCTGGGTGTTGGTGGTGTTGGTAACACCAGATGGCTGGTGTTAACTGCCAACTTGACAGAATCTAGACTCACCTGGGAGCTAAGTCTCTGAGTGTCCGCAGGGGATCATCTTGATCGTGCTAATTGAAGTGGGAAGACTCATCTCATTTGAGGATGGACCTCTCTGGGCAGGGACTCCTGGACTGTATAAAATGAAAGAAGTGAGGCAAGTCTGTGCTCATGCCTGTTTCTTGACTGTGGATGCAATTTGGCCAGTTGCTTCAAGCTCCGGCTGCCCGACTACCCCGCCATGATGGACTGTACATCAAACCTGGAGCTAGAATAAACCCTTTCTCCCTTACATTGATTTTTGTCAGAGCACTTTATCATGGTAAGAGGAAGTTTGGGACACTAAGGCAGTTTGGAATCCCAGCATTTCTGCATTTTGCAACCTCTAACAATGACTTGTTAGGCCTTCTTTCCATCAGCTTAGCTAAAATTTGTTCAAGTCTCTAATTTTGAAATCTTTCTCTTTGCAATACCAAGATCATCTTCCATCTCCTGACCATCCCTTTTAGATGAGGATACTTGGTAAGCATCAGGAAAAATATCTATTATCTCCCCCTCCCCAACAAAAGATTTAGATACCAGGTCAATGTCTCCAGACTGGCCTCTGGTTGGGTCATTTTCTATTTACATTACTCTCATCCAATAGGCCTTGAAACAGGTACCTGGATGGTTCCAAGAATCACAGATAACACAGTGTCATCAGAAAGTATGAGATCAAAGCTCCAAAGCCAGGAGTGGAGGAGGGTCACAGGAAGCTGAGGGTTGAAGAGAACTTGGAGAGTCATGGGCAAATAAGACATACTTCATTCACTAACACACAGGCTGCTATGCAGGTAGATGCCAGCAAGCATCCAGACATGACAGTATACGCAGGCCACACACAAGTGGGTACAGATGCACACAGACCAGCACACAGGCCACATGGAAGTAGGCACATAGCCTACAGGTAGATTCACACAGATGGGATGGTGAAAGCTTTCACCTCTGACCTCCAGGCCATATTTACACAGAATCACACAAAAGTAGCATTTTGCCAGGAATAGTCATATATTTGGTTATATCACTGTTTACTTTGGGGTTTGCTTAACTTCCAAAGTCAATCGGGTTTTTTTTGTTTCTTGTTTTTGTTTTTTGTTTGTTTGTTTGTTTTTTGAGATTCAGAAACCCACCAACGTTCAGCCTTAGCCACCTTGGACCACACTGGGTATCTGTACCAGTGCTGTATTGTCTAAACACACACTGGCCTGGATAGCCTTCTGTCCCCTTCGGAAAGGCAGCTAGAATAAGCAACAGCACATGTCACAGTGCACCAACAGCCATGCCAGCCACGTCTCTCCTGTGCTTCATCCAACACTTGTGGAAAGGAAGACCATTGCCCCTCTGTGGATGTCTCCCTTCCTCTACCAGTTACTCCTCAATGGTGTTTCCATGGTAACATATGCACTTATTACACTACGGCCCTCAGATATGAAAACCAATTACAGTAACTTGAGCTGCCCCTCAATACCAGGATCTTCTTAAAGGAAGGTGGGACCTACTTACCAATCTTCTCATGCAGCTGCTTATAGACGGGATCACTTAATAGACGTTTGCTAGTGAGTAAATGAAATGAGCGGCTTTATGTTCCCCAGGGTTCTGTTTTTAGTGGTTGATTTCTGGATCATATTTTTTTTCCACTTAAAATGGGAATTCTGAGTTCTGTTTATATCCCGGAAGGTAAATTGTATTGAGCACATTAATTTCCTGAACATTTAGCCAATGAGCCCTGGCTAGGGTCATGAAGTGCCATATACTTCTCTTTTATAGAACGTAAAATTGTGCGGATGCAATTATAATTATTTAAGGATCACACCTGCTATTGTGAATAATGCTGCAATAATCACAGGAGTGCATATATTTATTTGAGATACTGACTTCATGTCTTTTGGATATATGCCCAGAATTAGAATTGCTGGATCATACAGTAATTCTTTTAATTTTTTTGGAGGAGGGATCTTTCATAATTTTCTATAGTTGAAGTACCAGTTTGTAAGCCTGCCTATAGAGCACCAAGGTTCCCTTTCCTCCACATTCCCCTCCACATTAACCTTTTGAATTTTTGATAGTAGTCATCTTAAAAGGTATGGAGTGACATCTGACTACGACCTTGATTTATATTCCTCTAATACTTGGTGGTGCTGGAAACATGTTTATATATCTGATGGCCCCTCCTCTGTCTTCTTTGGAAAGTGACATTGGCTCCTTTCTATTTTTGCTTTGCTGTTGAGTTATATGAATTCTCTATGGTCTGTTTTAGATTTCATGCCCCTATCAGATACGTAGTTGGCAAATACTTTCTTTCCTATGTAGATTGCCTTTCCAATTTGTTGACTGCTTTTTCTGCTGTACAAAAACTCATTGCAGGATCCTTCTCACAGCCAAGATATGGAATCCTGCCATTCTGACAGCATGGATGAACCTATGCCATTATGCTAAGTGAAATAAGCCAAAGTGAGACAGACACTGCATGATCTCACTTGTAAGAGGAACTTCAAAATATGAAACTCATAGGAATGGAGAATAGCATTTTCTAAAGGTGCTGGAGGACTAGATAAATGGGATTTTAGTGGAAAAAAAAAGATAAGATGAACAAGTTTAGGATATCTAAGGTGTAGCCCAGTGATTGCTGCTAATGAAAGCTGCAATTTGCTAAGAGGGGTAAATCCCTGCTTTTTCCACAAAAACCAAGTGCGGTAAGTAGTGAGAAGACAGCTGAGATAACAAATAGTAGTTGACTGCAGTAATTATTTTACAGTGCATATGTATATCGAGGCACCATGCTGTCCACCTCACATATACCTGGGCCTTACATTTTGTCATTAGTGAAACCTAAGCATCTGAATATGGTTACCTTCCCCTCTGCATAGAAGAGGAAATGGAGACACGGAGAGCTATGTCCTTTGCCTAAGGTCACATACTCAAATTTCAGTTGTTATTTGTATCCCCAACAAAACTGCAAAAAGTAAGCAGATTAAATATTTATATATATTGTATATATGTATATGTGTATGCATATATGTGTGCATGTATGTATATATGCATAAAGATAAGGACTAAAGGGAACAGATAAGAGGAAAAGTTAATTACATGGGGATTTTTTTATGATTGGACAAAGGTAATCTTATTCTTTTCACTTTTGTAAATGTTAAACTGTGCAGCCATAAGTGCTGTTTTAAAGATTGCTTGAAACCTTGATAGCATCGTTTCCTTGTTTCCTCATCTGCAATATGAGATTAAACTCCTCTCCCTTTTCATCCCCCACGTATACTGCTAGCAAATCTGGCTTTACCTTCAAAACATTCACCACACAGGACCCTCTGTGCTCCACCATTACCACTCTCAGCCAGCAAACCATGGTCCCTTACACAGACGACAAATTATGTGCATGGCAACTTCAAGAGCCTCAAACGCAGACAGGGCATCTATTGTGTGCAGTTCACACCAGCACCGGGTTCTGTTTTCCATCAAGTAGGTCATGATGAAATTTAGTGAGATGTGTGAGATTTGTTTCCACTGCAGAGATGGGGAAACTGAGGCTCAAAGAAATTATGTCATGTGTTTACCGTCCATGCAACTCGTAAGGGACATAATTAGGATCTGAGCCCTGATTTTTGGCCTAAACTCTGTCCTTAATCCTTGAGCTCTATGACCATTCCCAGATGAGTGCAGTATTCTCCAAGGAATCTCCCTGTTGCTACCTCTGTCCATAGTATAAGGGGTGTGTGTGTGTGTGTGTGTGTGTGTGTGTGTGTGTGTGTGTGTGAGAAATCCTATTTTTTTTTCTAGATGGAATCTCTCACTGAACCTGGATCATCCTGTTTTGCTAGGATGGCTGGCCAGCCAGGCCCCAGGATCCACCTGCTGCTGGCCCACACCTCAGCAGTAGTGGGGTAATAGATGTGTACTGTCATGCTCAGCGTTTATATGGGTGCTGGGGGTTCATGCCTACCAGATTAGTGCCTTACCCACTGAGACACCTCCCCAGCAACCATCTCAATATAAGTACTTTTACTATGTGAGTCAGAGCATACATTTAACTGCTCACAACCCCTCAGACTATCCCATTCCCTACAGGTTAAGCCCACATGCTGGCGTGCACGATTATGCACCATCCAAACCTCCACAACCTCCTTCGTCTCTTCACTCGCTGCTCTCTTTTCCAGCCAGAATAGCATCCTTGTTTTTCAACAGCCCAGCCATGCCCTGGCCTCAGATCCTTTGTGTCTGCTATTGTTCTTCCTGGGATGCTCTTTGTCTTCTCAACCTCTTCATTGTGTGGACTCTTGCGGCTTTTGTTCACACATCATTTTGTAAGGGAGGTCATCGCTGACTAGCCTGTTTAAGATGTTGGCCCTCTGTCACAGCAGAATGCTCTTTGTGGCCCTCTATGCTGTGTATTTCTTATCATTTCATACACTATAATTCCATGTATGTATTTATTATTGGTCTTTCTCCTTGATCATAAGTTCCAGGAGGACAGGAAATTTTCCCTTTCTTCTGCCCTATCTTTAAGACTTCCAGCTGTGTCTGGTATATATAGCACCTGCTTAAAAAAATATCCACTGGCTTTCCATGGCCTCTGCTATTCCTAGTAACATCTCAGAAAGAGCAGCGAGCGCTACTTTGCATCTGGGCAAGCGAGAACTGACAACTACCAGCTTGTGAAGAAAAGGGAACAAGGATGGAAGAGAAGAAGAAAGCTGGGGTGAGGAGTGGGGTGCTCTGGGCCGCTGGACATAGCCCATCTCAGCTGGAGCTACTGCCTTATTAATACTTATCTCTGCATTATTAACCACACTAATGGGTTATGCTTTTGAAATTGCTTTAAAAGCCCAGTTGTTCTGTCAAAGGCTTTTACCTTTGGGTTGGTGGCTGCCACCAGGGAGTGCTTGGAATAGACTTCCCTGAACTCCACGGAATGGTCCAAATCTGTGGAATGGGTGGATGTTGGGTTCCAGAAGGCCTCTAGAGGGAGGGTCTGACCACAGGACAGCAGATAACAACCTCAGACAGCTGTTTTATTTTAAGAATGGGTTTTGTGTCACAATTCAGAGGGACCTGTCTTGGGATACCTGTTGGAAGGGAGGGCTTCAAGTGGATTTAAAAAGTTCAGGCCCAGAAGGCCAGAAATTGGAGTGAGTGACTAAAGAAATAAGAGTTGGGGAAAATTCCCTCTAAAAGAATAGTCAGAGCAGGTATAGTAAAGAGCTCCTGTAATCCTAGCACTCTGGAGACAGAAGCAGACAGGAGGGCCACGAGTTCAAGGCCAACCTAACTCCACAGTGAGTTCCTTGGGAAAGTAGGGAGGAATTCAGGCACCAACATTCAGAACCTGAAGGGCCCTTTTTCCTAGGAGGGCATGAAGGGAGTTGGTAGGGGCATTCACTCCCTCCTGTGTTCTGCCAGCTTACTGGGACAGGTGTGTAAGGAGGGGCAGCTCTGAGAGGCCAACCCCAATGACAGATGTCCCAATGGCAGATTGTCTCTTTCCCCCAACCCCTTCTTCCTTCATGTGCAGGTTTTTCTACTCCTTGTCCACGCTCCATCACTTGCTGGTTATGTGAGCTTAGCAATTTATATTCTCTGAGGTTCTGCTTCCTCATTTATAAAGCACAGTGTGTCAATGCCTAGATGAGGGGATTATTGTGTGGACTGAGATTTAACGTGTGCGAAGCACATGGTAGATATTCAATAGGCGAGTGCTGGCAGGCGGCAGCCATGCTGTGGGTATCAGCCACTGCCGTAGGGTTGAAGGGGGGTATGGGGCAGGGGAAATGGCCTTCAGGCAAAAAGCGGGTCGTTTTGAGTTAAGGCTTAGTACCAAGAGAGAGGTGACTGGTTGCCCCTTCAATCCTGCCCTGCCCCATGGCCCCCATTCCATCACACAGATCCTGCACACTGCCCTGCACTGCCCCATCTCACATCCTTCTCTACACCCTATGGAAGCAGCCGAAGATGCAGATGTTACGGCCCCTTGGAGCTCAGTCTCATTGCCAACCCCAGAAGCATTCAGCCCCATGCTGGCAAACAAGACAGCGGGGATATATAAATGTTTAAGTGTGGTGTGATAGTTAGTTTTAATGGTCAACTTGACACAGTCTATAATCACTTGGGAAAGGAGTCTGTCTAGTTAGGGTTACTGTCACTGTAATGAAACATCATGACCAAAGCAGCTTGGGGAGGAAAGGGTTTATTCAACTTACCCTTCCATGTTAAGAGTTCATCATAAAGGAAGTCAGGACAGGAACTCAGGCCCAGTAGGAACCTGGAGGCAGGAGCTGATGCAGAAGCCATGGAGGGGTGCTGCTTACTGGCTTGCTCCCCATGGCTTGCTTCGCCTGTTTTCTTATAGAACCCAGGACTGCCAGCCCAGGGATGGCATCACCCACAATAGGTTGGACCCTCCCCCATCAATCATTAAGTAAGAAAATGCCTTATATCTGGATCTTATGGAGGCATTTTTCTCAGTTGAGGCTCCTTCCTCCTCAACGATGACTCTAGCTTGTGCCAAGTTGACATAAAAGTAGCCAGTATGGAGTCTTAATGAGTGTCAGGTTGTTCTGTGGCCACTGTCTTTGGGTAATTATCTTGATTATATTAACTGAGGTTGAAAGACCTGCCCACTGTAGGTGACATCATTCCCTAGGCAGGGAATCCTGAACTGTGAACAGTTAAGACGGCAAACTGAGCACTAGCATGTCCACATTTATAATAGGTGTGAGATGATGGGCAAGCTTTGGCCACGGTGTTTTCATTCCAGTGATGCACTGTGTCCTGGAACTGTGAGCTAAAATGAATCCTTTATCCAATAAGTTACTCTGGCTAGGGTATTTTAATCACATCATCGGGAAATGGCACTAAGTCATGGCGTTCCATTAATAAAGAGAAATGGGCAGGGGATAAATAAGTCAACTCAGGAGGAAAACAGCACTAGAGAAGCCGATGACAGAACAGACTGTAAAATAGACAAGAGAGGCAGTGTGGAGAAGGGTGGGGGGGGGGGACAGGGCAGGTTTGAGTCTTCGCCTCCATCACTACCTTGAATGGTGAACAGAGCACATGCTTAGGAGGCAACCCCAGGTTCAAATTCTGCCTCAGACACGTGAAAGTTGTTCACACCTGGTTTCCACGTGGTAAAAATGGGAATAGCAAACAAGAATATACCACTATCGAATCGCTGTGCGAGTAAGGTGTTGTAAAGAGCCGACGCTATTCCAGAAACACAGCGGGCACTCTGTAGATGGCGTTTTCTTTTTCATGCCCTGAATTCTCGTAGCCTTACAGTCATGCCTGTCAGAGATCCTCTGCACCCAGCCTAGACTCTGCCTCATCCTCATCTTAGGGAAAAGAGAGGACGATGCCGACATTGTGGGGATCACCTGTGGTAGACCAGGCCCAGGGAAGACAAAGATGAAGGAGATGTGGGACCCGAAGTAGCCAGAAGTCGAGAGGGAGAGGCAGCTGCATCTACCACTGTCATAGTGGTGAACCAGCCGAAAGTAGGAAATCTATCCCGATGTCAAAGACTACTGTTCTGGGGTAACTAATCAGACTGGGGGGCGTGGTATGGGAAGGACATCATCACTTATGCTAGAGGTCTGAGCAAGATGCTGCCAAAGAACAGAGAAGAATGAAGAATTCTTAGATGTGTCAGTCACAGGGAGGTGCCTCACCAGAGTAACAAGGGCAAGAGCTAATGCAAAGTCACCTTTGCTGAGCACTCAATGCCAGGTTCTGTGTATTTTGCAAGTATTAACTCATCCAAATCCTCACAGAAACCTTGCGAGGAAATAATATTGTTCAGGATGCAGGATATTCATAGATTTAAGGATGAGGTCATGTGGTTTGCAGTGGCAGGGCTAGAGTTTGAGTCTAGACTCCTTGCTCTCAATCCCTAATGCCTCTATGAATTGAAGAATGAATATTGTGGACAGTCTCTTTCCCAATAGACTGATAGACATTACGTCATCCACCCAGCCATGCCACTGTCTATTTGCGTCTACTTTGTGTAAGACTCTGCAAGAGTCAGAAGCACAGGACCTGTGGAAGGAGCAGCAAACACAGCCCCCTTACTCCCCCTGTGAGCGGTTTTGCTAGGGCTGTCTTTGACTTCCAAGCCTAGAAAGTGGAATGGTGGGGGCTAGGAGAGGCAGCCACGCTTCTTTATCACCTCTGGTCCTCATAGGCAGGAATGGTGAACGCTGGGACGTTCATAACATAAAGAAGCTCAAACGGCTCTCTCCCTTTTTCTCATGATTGAAAGAGTTCTCTACTTGCCATCTTATACAGAGCAGATAAAGTGGGATTCGTCTCATAGAAGAGGCCCACACAACCAATGTTCTCTTTATCCCCCCAGTCTTCTCATATGGCTCTTAAAACATCCCTATGAATGCAGTTGGAAAGCTCTGACCTAGGGAGAGAACTGGCAAAGCTCTCCCCTTAGTGCCGCTGGCTGTTGAGAGTAGGTAGTACCTCCAGCAGGCAAGTAGGGTCAGAAAACATGTGACGAACACGTGACTCCTGCCCTAATACACTCCGGCTTGGAGTGGGAGGCAGGGAGAAGGATCGGGAAGAGTAGCTGGCCTAGAGGGGCAAGGACGGGAGGTGCCTGTGGAGCACATGACAAGTATTTTTTGCCGTGCCAAGTGCAGGACAGACCGAGGTTGAGAGAAGGAAATACGAGGAAAATCATTCCGCCGACAATCCGCCGACGAAGCCCTGATGATCAGGGGTGCCGCTGTTAACTCGGCTTTCTCGATAGTGCTTTCCGTGGGCAGGGGACATGCAGACTTTGGGGCTTTCCCTGTCTAGTGCACTCCTCCACTTCTGCTGATGACACACCCTGTGCCTTGCAGTGCTCAGCCCTCATGGTGAAGTCAGCCACACCGAGCCAGTGTTGAAGGCCGAAGAGACGGCTCAGGAGACAGGAAGCCTGGGTTTGAACTTGGGCTCTGTTGCTTGTAACTGTTGAACTGAGGCAAGTTACTTATTTTCTTACTTTCCTCTTCTTCAGCATTGGAACAAGGGGAGTTTCTCTCTTGTTGGCTTGTGAGGTTGGACTTAGCTAATGCAGGCAAAGCACTTAAAACAGCTCCTCACATATAATGACCACTTGAGAGATGCTATTTCCATTATCATAGCATTACCAACCTCAGAGGTGGTTAATTAACACCTTGGAGTCCCTAAGAAGTCAAACAACTACTCAGAGTTTCCTTCTGGTTCTGAAGTACCTATGCTTAAAATCTGGTTTGAAGATTATGGGCAAGTCAACACCGTACTTAATAACAGCAACTGTTAAAAGCTAATCTCTGTCACGTCCTCGTCTACTACATGTGCGTCAGTAGAGGGGAGGTCGTGGTTCCGCCTCTTGAAGGAATTCCAAAGTCCCAGCTGGTTCACTTAGGCTCCAGCAATCTGGGGGAGCTTAGAGATCTTCACTACATTTTCCCCACCCAGCCTAGAGGCAGCAAGGAGCAAAAGCTGAGAGGATCTTTCAAGACTCAGGCATGCTAGAGGCGTCTATGACACTCCATGGTTAGAACTTAAGTCACATGGTCTGGCCACAAAACTCAATGTAGCTATGTGCTTAGGAAAAAGATGCTGCTTAGCTGGGTTTATGCCAGGCTTTGCCACTCTTTCAATATTTTGCCATGCTTAATTCAGGTACCAGTGAAAACGCATTGTTTTGAAATACTGAATAAAAAAGTAGAGAAAACACCGTGACAAACTTCCATGACATCTTGCTCTGCTGTTTTCAGCTGAGGCCAGTCTTATCACATCTACACTTCTATCCAACTCTGTCTTCCTTCCATGTTGCTTTAAAGCAAATCCAAGACACGGTATCATGAGATTTTTAATTATTTCAGCACAATGCATTTCTAGAATTTGCTATGTGCCAATCACTGTACAAGAATACAATTAAATGTATTTTTTTTGTCTTTAAGCTGCAGACAAGTGAGTGGCTTACAAAGTAAGGTTTATTGAGGCTAAATCATGGTAGGAATAGAAAGCAGCATTCTTTTCTTATTTGGTTGGATAATATCTTGATTTCCAGTGTGGATTTAAAAAAAAATCATCATTGGGGCAATGAGATTGCTCAGTGGGGTAAAGGTGCTGAGTTTAATCTCTTGTATTTACATGGTGGAGAGAACCAGTTCATGCAGACTGTCTTTTAACTCCACTTGTGTGAGGTGGCATGCTCACCCTACTCACACAAACAAAATGTAATAGGAAAAAATGACCCTTAAAGCAGCTGGCGATAATAACTGATGGCCTCGCTTTTCATGACCTCCCTACCTTACCAGACGCTCGAGCATCTTGACTCTTCGCACAGCTACCTTGAGGGTCACGCTAGCTCGAGAGCTCTGGGCAGCATGGTGCATGGGCTCACGTCCGCAGAGAAACGTGATAATGGGATGGCTGCTGAGAGAGGCCAAGAGGCCCTTCCCGGCCCAGATAGCTCTAAGGGTGTCCACTAGGCAAGGACTTCAGGCTTAACTCTGTCTTTTCTTGGAGATGGAAATGATTAAGTGGTCTCTAAGGGTTTAGAGGCAGAATCTTAATAAAAATGAGACTGAGTGTTGACAGTTCTGCTGGTTCCAAGTTTTCTCTGAATGGAACTCGGGACAACTTAATGGGTCACTAAACTTGCCCAAGATGCTGTGTTATATATCACTACCATCACAGCTAGGCAGACAAAGCCAGGATAAATCACTGTCTGCATTTCCCACCTCTTTAGTCTCTTCCCCTTCAAGTGTGGAACGTGGGCTTGGGCATGAGACAAGCGATCACTAGGTAAAACTAAAGCCTGACCTGGGAACCGTGTGCCCATGCACACATACCATTCCTGCACCAACTTCAGTTACTGAACAGTTACACTCGCTGAAGTACATCCAGGGGAATAGCTTCTGCTCTGCTCTGTCGTGCTAAGGAGAAGGGAATCACACCCCAGAGTTCTTTCTGCATTTAGCCACTGGGTAAGAAACAGTTCGAGTGGCCCTAATAATTTAGCATGTCTATGTAGTGCACAGGCTAAGCTGGGAGTGGACACTGGAAGACACAGGGAGGCAATGTAGGCAAGTGGACCCTCAGAGGGGTTGAGCCCAGGCACATGTTTGAGCCTACCAACTCAGAATCTTCAGTTTCTCTTCCCACCTGTCTGGTTCTGTTATGGTGGTTGAAGAAAACAGAAAAAAAAAGTATAAAATGTTTAAAGAATAAGGTAGGAGGTGAAATAACTTGAAAACATAGTTGAAAAGACGTTCACCCACAGAGTAAGCTTGGGTGATTAAACGTCAATTGATCAAATATCGCCAAGGAATGGAACCTGGTCCCAACAGTTTGGCTTCTTACTGGAAAAGGAAGACAAAAGGCTGAAAGCTGCAAGGGCAGACTTCAAAATCAGGCAGTCTCGATGCAGGCTTGATTCACTTGGCCACTTAGTAAGCATTTGCCTTGCATATAATTTAGCTCAGAGCTTCCTAGTCATGGATAGATTGAGGGTGTGCCATCAAATGTGGTTGGCTGTACATTTTTATGATAGTTAAAGCAATTTTATAATGATTCAATATTCTGTAAGAATGAAATACATTTGAATAGTACATGACTTGCCTGGAGACTTCTTGCATACAGTATTTGCTGTTTTGTTGCATAATACTTTTTATATCTAGTGTCCATTGTGGGAGCAGTCTGGTGACATTTACCCTTCCTGACCACCCTAATCAAATTAACAATAGAGAAGTACTGAAAATTTTACCATCCCATGTACACGCCCCAAGTCCCCTCATTTGCCCCATAATAGAATATTTTGTCATGTCAAAAATACTTATCTGAAAATTAGAATAAAAGTACTTACAGAGTACTATGCAGTAAATATGTAAGTCACTGGAACGTAGTGAAGAAATAATAAAAACAGCTTCCTGTTTTCTTATATACAGGATGGGGACAGTAACACCTAATGACAGAGCTCACTGGAGATGAGGCGAGTGAGATAATGCATGCTAAGCATGTCTGGCACATAGCAGGTGGTCAGGGAGAACCGTCAGTGCTCCAACGAGCTCAAATGTGCGTAGCTGGTGCCATTGATCTTACCCTCCCAGGGCAGTTCACATGTGCACATCTTTGTAGCTAGAATCCTTCTGAAAGTGGCTTAAAGTGTGTTCTTCTCTTTAGGACTACTGTAGTTCTAGAGCTGTAGAAATTGTCCAAAACCTGAGTGGTAATTGATTTTGCAAAACTGTTAGCCTTTACAAAGCAATTTTATGTCTACTTTCTCAAAACGGCTTGCAGTCTTGGATGTAGCTCGGTTGTTAAGAGTGCTTGGCTAGCGTGCATGAAGCCCTGGGTTTGGTCCCCAGCCTCCAATAAAAGCAGGTGTGGTGGTGCACACCTGCAATTCCAGCAGTAGGAAATGGAAGGAGGAGGATCAG
This sequence comes from Peromyscus attwateri, assembly GCA_902168425.1. Taxonomy (NCBI): domain Eukaryota; kingdom Metazoa; phylum Chordata; class Mammalia; order Rodentia; family Cricetidae; genus Peromyscus; species Peromyscus attwateri. The sequence continues at coordinate 47,060 of CABHPP010001012.1, forward strand.
AAGGTGATCAATTTTGGTTACATAGCACATCCATTGCTAACCTAGGACACTCAAGATTGTCTCAAAACAAACTGCAGTAGATCATCCCCTCCCCCCCCCACACACACATAAAAAATGTTGAGTTCCTGTCATCATAAAAGTAAGAAAACTAAGACCTTGCCAGAGTGTGAGGCTTGCCAAGGGTCAGCAGCACAGATTTCAAGTCCAGCCTCATTTTACCAAGACACACTACAATGGAGCTCTTTCATATGGGAGGAATGCAACAGATGCTGTAGACACTGTAGATCTGTGTTTATTAAGCAATTTCCTAGTAGACGGTAGTAAGGCTTTTGTCTACGATATTTATGTTGAGAGGCATCTTTACCTAAGGGCATCACATTGATCAGTAAAGGCCACAATATACCACTACTACACTTCAATTTTTGTCTTTCATGACTCAGTATTTTGGGATTTTGAAATATGGATTCTAATCTAAATGATACAACAAGTTATAGCAGGGGTCACAACCATTCAACTGTACTGGTGCAGTTGGAAGGGAGGTGCAGACATAGCATAGTGAATGGGCACTCTGTGTTCCAGTAAAACTTTATAAAAACAAGAGGTGGGCATAGCATGCCACTTACTGACCTACAGGATTCTGATCGGTTGACGTACGAGTTTCTCGAAAGAGAGCAGTGGTTCAATCAGACTGAACCTGCTGATGCAGTGGCTATAACCAAACCTGAAATGAGAGCCGCCTGATTTTGATCCACTTGTTCTTTATCCTGAACAGCAGACACACACTCTCATCCTTAGCCTTGTGACCTATCAACACCAGTTACGTTTGTGAGGTACATTTGTGAACAGTCTCCAGTGTTTGTGGCTATAACTTAGGAAACCGTGAAACGATCAGAAGGGATTCGGAAAGAACTTTCTCAGTCTAGTTCAGAGGTTATTAACCAGTGCAAACAGTCACATTTTACTGCCTTATACATTTCACGTTTGTTTGTTTTGTTTTATTTTTTTCAACACAAGGTTTCTCTGTGTAACAATCCTGGCTGTCCTGGAACTCGCTTTGTAGACCAGGCTGGCCTTGAACTAGAGATTCCCCTGCCTCTGCCTCCCAAGTGCTGGGATTAAAGGCGTGTACCACCACCACCTGGCTTCATGTTTTTTGTTTTTGTTTACGTTTTGTTTTTTAATTATCTGCTGTAGTTCTTTTTAAATTTTTTTATTAAATTTACATACCAACCACAGATTCCCCTCTCATCCCTCCTTTCACCCCCCACCCCCATCCCCGCCTCTCCTCCCCTGCCTCCCCTCCTCCAACAGGGTAAGTTCTCCCATGGGGGGACAGCTAAGGTACATTCAGTTGAGGCAGGACCAAGCCCCTCCCCGCTTTATCAGGGGTGAGCAAGGTGTCCGGCCATAGGCAATGGGATCCAGAAAGCCAGCTCATGCACCAGGGATAGATCCTGATCACATTGCCAGGGGCCCCTCAAATAGACCCAGCTACACAACTATCTCCCATATATCTGCTGCAGTTTTAAAAATCTGAAGAACATACACACTAAATAGATCTTGTTTGCCTAGGAAGACAAAGATGTGGTCACATTATGCCCTTGAGACAACCATCAGCTGATGCGGGACCATTACTGCTTCCTTTAGACATGTGAGATCCAACTAGACAACTTGCAAACCCTGAATAGGACTAACCAATTTATCCCATAGATGAAGAATATGAAGTTCTGAAGAAGTTTCGCCCACTCACATTTATAACCAGAAGTCTCATTCAGGGACAGTGGTGAGCACTGTAGACTTTATCTTCGAGGTCTGAGGTCCAAGGACATGGCCTGCACTTACAGGTTCTCTGAATGAGAAACACCACCAGTGGTCATTTGCCTTTGTCCCACTTCCTTCCATTTCCTTTACTTGGCTAGAAATTCTTAGTGGCTGTCATCCTCTACGGAATAGTAGCTAGGAACACAAAGCCCATCATTCCTCAGGCTGCTGACCACACCCACAGCCTAAACTATTTGTGCTCTGGGTACAGAGTGATGCACATTCCCACCTCCACAGATGCTCGCATACCCAGCTGGGTTATGAATCAACATGCTCTTGTCAATGGCCTTTTCTCTACCCACACGGCAGTTAGGAAACAACAGCCTCTAAAGGACAGTGACGTGGGAGGAGAGGTTACTGAGAACAGTTACTGACAACAAAGTTCCCTGTGGTAGGAGGTCACAGGAAACCTGAACTCTTCCTAAAACCTTAAGTGGCCCATGGACAGAATCTTCAATAGATTGTTTTCTGAAAGATGTAGGGTCCGTTTAGATTGACATAGCTTTACATAAAATGTTCCCATATCGAGTGTAGTGACATTGATTTATCAAACTCTTGGGAATGTTGAGTTTAAATGGGCATGAATACAGAGGGCCCAGCTTCACCATGTCTCGGATCCACAAATCACCTTATCTATAATTCTCCAAGGAGTTAATTGTATTTATATCTTACAGATGCCAACAATAAAACTGTGGTCCCTGTAAGTAGGCATGTGCATGACATGAGGAATGGACTAGTACAAGGGAACCATTCTCATGAGGTCATCCTTCATAAAGGTGGCAGCATTACAAAACAAGGTGGTCTTGAGGACAAAAAGAACAAAGAGCAACTGGAAGAGGTACACTGGATAGCTCAGGAGGCCAACAGTCAGAGATTTTGATTTGTACTAACAAGAGAATGCAGTCGAAGAACAGATTGTTGAGCATGTATAGCACCAGTGACAGTTGAAGACAAGAGGACTTTTAAAGTCTCTTTCTTTTCTGCCTTGGAACAGCTCCTCCATGTTTCTATAAGGGAAAATGCTGCCAGGAACCAGTAACTATAAAATTCCCTTTAAAAAATTCCCTAGCGCCTGTATCCAGCATAAATTAAGGTGTCATAGCCAAGTTTGCAAATTCACCAATCTCTAAGCCTCACATCTATTCTGCAAGTCTACTGAACCTACTGAACAGTCTCTTGGTAGCACAAAGGACTTATCGGGCAGTGGACTGTGGCCAAAGGGGTTCCTTTTCTGTCCCTTAACCCTCAACTCTTACACCGGAGCTGTTCTTCATCTTTATTTAATGGGGATCGAGGAAGTAGGCTTGACTAAAAAGAAAAGGGAAAACTAAAGGTCACAGAGGGAAGCAACTGGCCTTATATATTTGGATCCCAACAAAACCTGGGTTTGGAGCCCTTTCACAATAGGTCTGAGCTTTTTCAGAATCTAAGTCAACATATTAGACTTGAGTGAAAGATCAGCAAAGCCTTGATACAACTCTGTGAACTGCTTTGCCACTGATATGTAGAATTCTGTTATCCACATTCAATACTCCAGGGGTAGTAATGTGGTTGCAGGTAAGCCTTTTGAAAAATGAGTCATTCAACAAGGAAAAGATCCAAATCCTCCTACTCTGACCTTAATAGGGTTTCTAAGTACCAGGTCCTCATGGACAAGGTGCCAGGTGGTGAAGATATGTCAGCCTTTCCAAGAAGACAGTGTGTATAAAAGGAATCACCATCATGCCTAGGATGGTTTACAATATAGCACCCCTGGAAAGCTTCTCAGGATGTGGTCAGCAGGGTTGCTCAGCGCCTTATTGTCATGCTTTCTCACTTAAGACTCTCTCTCAGAGTTCTATTCCTGTGCAGCAGAGTGAGCACCTTATGAACACATTTTCTAACAGATCAACTGTAAGGTTTCAACACAATACTCAAATGCACAGAATGGAACAGAAACTTCCAGAGGCAGGCTGAAATGTGGAGGAAGGTAAGAGCACCAGGAGAATGTCCTATTTTTACGGCATTTGAGCTGATAGAAAACTGCATTCTTGCCAGGCATGGTGGTACACGCCTTTAATCACTGCACTTGGGAGGCAAAGGCAGGTGGATCTCTGTGAGTTCAAGGCCAGCCTGGTCTACAAAGCGAGTTCCAGGATGGCTAGGGCTGTTACACATAGAAAGCCTGTCTTGACCCTCCCCCCCCAATAAAAAAAAAAAAAAAAAAAACGTTGGCCTTTTTGGACAGAGAAACTGAGGACACGACAGAATCATCAATTACAGCTGCTGGGAAGTGAGAGTGGAATCTCAAAGAAAAGAGCCAAAGCAAAAGAGGAAACAGCCAAGTTCTGTGCATAGTTTCTGCCCGGTGTGTTTGTTTGTAACTAAGCCCTGAAGTATATGCAGGACAAACCGGTAAAGACAAAGGAACTAAACTAAGATTTGAGTTGCCACCCAAGATAGTTTCTAAGCAGAGCCCGCCGAAGTTTAAAACTACGTTCCTGCAGACGGGAGCAGCGACAGCACTCTTCACAGGACTGTAAAAGAATCGACAACATCAGTCACAAAGCCGAACATACTGGCACATATCTACCATCCTAGCACTTGGCAGGCTAAGGTAGGGTTGAGAGTTTGAGGCCCACCGAGGCAACCCATGGAGATCCTGTCTCAAAAAACCTAGATAGTAACTAATAAAAACATCTTTCCAATGCCCAGGACCCAATCTAACACCACTTACTCAATGTATGAAGTATTCTACCACTGGGCTAATCCCCTACCCCCAGAAAAGGATTCTTAAAGTAGTTATTCTATCTTCAGTGAAGAAAAATATGCTTTTGGTGAACAAAGAGGAAATCCCAACAGAGAGGATGAATTAAAAAGAAACTGAACCAGAACTCAAGGATAAAATACACAGAATTATGTCTTTGCCTCCATGCGAGAACCATTCTTATTTCCTTCATACTTTATTCTTTTTCTTTCACCTCTGGAACTGGGTCAGTTTTGGATGAAAAGAAACTGATTTACCTTTGGTTCCCCAGAGGTACAAATCAGACCTGCAGTTCCCGATGTTCTGATGACGAGTCAGATGGGAGCCAGAGGATGACTCATTCAGTCTATTTCCGCTCAGCTGGAGATCCCATTTCACCTGATTTTTATTTGTGCCTAAACTAAATGAAAATTTGCTGAACACTATGGTTAAAAGTTTTGCTCTTTCAGAAGGGTGGGCGTTGAGAGGTAGTTAGGATTTAGGGACAGTTAGTGGGAAGATTTCATTTCCCGAGTTCGTAAAGGTCAGAGTTCACTAAGCTTTTCTTTCTGGAACCCTGATACTTAATTCCAGGCCTACGACGGGCTTCTACATGGACCAAATCTTTCATTTCGGAGGCAAGCTGGGTGTGGTGTGCACATTCTTAGTCCCAGCATTCCAGAGGCAGAGGCAAGTGGATCCCTGTGAGTTCAAGGCCAGCCAGGCTACTTACAGAGACCCTGTCTTTTTAGAACTCATGCTATGAAATGCTGCTATAGAAGGGGCTCCATACAGATGGGGCTTTTCCTGTAAAGGAGAGAAAGTGTTACACTCCTCTGCAGTATTCCAACATGGGTTCCTAGAAGGAAACTTGGAATGGGTGATTCTAGGCTCCTTCTGGATCTTATTCCGGCCCCTCTCCCCTCTGTTCACAAGCATCTATATCATATGAGCTATAACTTCAGAAACACAATCAGCTTCCAACCCTTCGGAGTCCTGTGTCCTCAGGAGCAGGGCATGACAGGAAGAGCATGTACCTGGATGAACAACAAGATCCAATTCACTGTGACAACCACCACAGTAAGAGAGATCACCACACAAACCTGCTGTGGATTAGTTTCCCTGGAAGCAAGAGAAGGACTATTTCATTCAATTATGACAATCAATAAAATCCAAAGTAAGAGAATGAACACCTCCCCCAAAGCATGTTCTTTGCACCAACTAAAGCCAGTTACTAGCATTAGAGGGGATCAATGCTTCTCTTAGTTAAAATAAGATTACTCTATCAGAAATGGAAAAAAGGAGGACAAAAGTAGAAAAAATTCTTAAAAGCTATAAGACCATTTTCCTCATATTTCTACTATAAACCTTGTAACTACATCATCCAGTGAAACAGAATTCCAGAAACTTTACAAATTCCTTTTTAAAATTTATTTTTGTTATCAAAGAGAATGTCCAGAAACATTGAGTACTAAAGAATTTTTGTTCATGGTATTCTTTTACAAAACTTCCTAATGGACAGTGAATATTTCATTTTATTTTATTGGTGTATTCCTTCATTTATTAATGATGAGGTGAATGAACCGAACTGATGAAATTACTTAAAAAAAAAAAAATCCAGACAACCATATAAAGGGAAAACATCCATTCTCATTCTGATCTGTTGACTGGAGTGAATTCAGTGGCCACACCACCACCACTGGCTAAGAACCAACTTCCCCACAGAAGGGAGCTGTTCACATCTTCTCAGTAAGTCACAGAGGTCTCTCAGATATAGGCACCATGTTTGAAGTCTCACACAAAATGTCTGTGTCACTTAAATTACACAACGTGGCAGTGTTTGTTTCATGGGGACATAATATTTAAAGGGGCAAAGTAGAAAATAATCCGTTTGTATGTTATGTGTGAGTGCATTATTGTACTGTGCATGGGCTTGAGGGCACAGCAGCCCTTCATAAAGAGGCATTCCACCAGTGCAGCATCTGAGGGTTGGTTCCCACTTGCTCTTGGTGCGGAGCATGTCTGGCAATGAACCATGTGTTAGTCTGGGTCTTCTTCTGCTTGGCTGAGACGGTCTGAACTGAGTTCTGTTGTTAATCTCTTACACATCATCTCTATTGTTCAGCTTCGGGATATGTGGGGTACTTGACTGTTTCTATCTTCTCTCGGACTTTGTAGGAAGGGTACAGGCCTGTTTTTCCCAGTTTTCTGTTGACACCTTTAGAATAACCATCCCAGTGATTTCCAGCCACACCAATGATATCTCCAGGTTCCATGGGGATTTCCTCTTCAGTTCGAGGTTGGTGAGGATAAACTGCAATCTGGTTGTGGGCATTTTGGCCTCCAAAGTAGTAGATGTCATCTAAAGAATGGAAGTTTGCAGAGGCATCAGGATGCAGTGTTTGCATGATTTCATAAGCAACCCGACAGACCTTGGAAAAGAGGGAAAAAAGAGTGGGTTAGTACCAAGGTAAACATCCTACTGTATACTGATCTTTAACCAAAGATGGGCTCTAGGGCTGAGAGGGCTGAGAACAGTTCACTGCTGTCAGGTGATGGATAGTTATTCTTCACTCATGTGCTCATGCACACACACACACACACACACACACACACACACACACACACACAGGCGTTTTACAGGGGTCATAGACATACTGTACAGTGTAATTTAAGAATATGAATTAACTGATTTTTAATAAACATTGTAAAGGGCCACATGGTCCCCAAGCTGGGAACTAGTGACACAAAAGTGAGTAAGATAAAATTTTCTCTAGAGAACTTAAGGTTTGGGATTAGCACTTCAAATAACATGAATGCTGTTGTTCTCACCCTTTCATCCACTCTCTTTTTAAAGGTAAATTGCTGAGAATTAATTTTTATTTGTATTAGTGGATATGTGCATATGTCTCTCTATGTGCATGTGTATTCCTGTGCGAGTGCTTGTGGAAGCCCGAAGGCTGTCAGATGCCCCAGAGCTGGAGTTATAGGAGGCTGTGAGCCGCTGCCCCACGTGGGACTGAACTCTGGACCTCTAGAAAGCAGGAGGCACTCTAAATAGCTGAGCTGTCTCTCCGCTCCCTTTATCCACTTTGAACCACAGTGTTTTCTCAGAACTCTCCTCAATAGAGATGTATGTGTTTACTGACGATCAGTGAACAAGTGTGTTCACACATATCAGCTATTCCTAAAGAGCTCTAAAGTGTGCTCTGTGCGTAACAGCATGTTTGGACTGACACAGCTGGGCTAATAATCTTTAAGGAAGATGTATCTGCCCAATAGTGTTGTTTTAAGATCATGTAAAAGATTCTTCTGTTAAAGAATGTTCTCACTAGCAGGTAAAATCGCACACCCTGAACTTCACTTCCTGAATTTAATATGTTTGGCGATAAAGCTAAGCTACCGTCACAGAAGGGTAGCACTCAGGCAATTAATAGATTCACCAGAAAGTAAAGTGGGTTTCAGATCCTTCCTAAGTTAGGTGACGACAGGAGAGAACTAGCATTTCACTTAGAACACTTTCTTTTTACATTCCGACGGAGATCTCAATTCAGGACAAATTTCTCTACACCTCTAGTTTGGTTATCTCAGTTAACGAATTTTCATTGTCCTTGTGCCAACATTTTGCATCTATTTAAATTGAGACCACTATTAATAGCTATTAATCTGCTAATGGCACTTACAAATGGCTCAGCAGATGTTTCTAAACCCAGGCATGCCTGGAGATCAAGAACTGAATGAAGATGCTCTTTTTCTCTCTTTCTCAGTTATGCTGGGCAGGGAACCCAGGGCTGTGTACACAGACAAGCACTCTAACCTGGGCAACACCTTATTCTAACATTTAAAACCAAATAAAATGACTAGGTTAACCCTCACCTCAACTTCCTGGAGAATGTGAATTTTGGGAATTTGAACAGTTCTCAAAGGCCAGATGTAACTGGCAAATCAAACTAATGTTAAATGACTCTATTTTGCTGTTGTTGTTGCAGAAATTAAAATACAAAGTGATTAAGTAAAATTGGCTTAAGTCTTAGTGCTATAGTTTCAACTACTGACAGAAAGAATCAAGACAACGATTTTGTTTGTTTTTGAGATAAGGGCTCCTGTAGCTCAGGTTGGCCTCGGACTCTTTATCTAGCTAAGGATGACCTTGGACTTTTACTCTTCCTACCTCTCTATTTCCAATACTGGTACACAAGCATGTGCCACCAGGCTCAGCTTGTTTTAAAGTTACCTTTGTCAACAAACTAAGTTTATCATGGGACTACCATGATATAGATAGGATCAATGGTAGAAACAAAAACTATAATAAAATGAGAATAAAAAGCAATTTGGAACTTTTAAACTTCAAATTCAAAGGCCTACACAGAGAAATCAAAATTAAATTGAACTCTGGAAAGAAACAAATATCAATGACAGACCAAATACACAATGGTGGTCTTGTAAGATTACATCCTCAAAACTCTGTAGCCATCTTAGTTCACAGTATATCACATTCTGACAATGACAAAAAACGCCTAATAACACATTTCTAAGAATGTATCCTCACTGCTGAGACACAGAACTGTAATTAAAATGTTTGCTGAGCTTTTGTTATCCAATACTGATGTGAGACATTATTTGACATAATCCTCCTAGTATCCCCATAAGATTCTATCATTTATCTTACAGATGCCAAAGGGAACTAAAAACAAAAGCATCTGCCACTGTCACACTACTAGTAAGTGGTAGATTCAAGATGGAACACAGGCAACCCGCAGAGATTTGTAACTGTCATACATATTCTCTTAGAAATCTTATACTCCATATTCATTCTGTTACATCAGAAAGACACAACCTAAGAGCGGCCCTTCCTTCCACTCTTCTGCCTTTCTCAGCCAGAAATGCAAGGCTGAGACCACAATCTCTACCTTAGCAGTTACCCACATACGATTCTCCCTCATCGCTTCCCCACCACCCCTAGACAGGGTTTCTCTGGGTAGTTTTGGTGCCTGTTCTGGATCCTGCTCTGTAGACCAGGCTGGCCTCGAACTCACAGAGATCCGCCTGGCTCTGCCTCCCAAGTGCTGGGATTAAAGGCGTGCGCCACCACCGCCTGGCTCCCTCTTCTCTTTTTAATGCATTTGCCCTCATAAGAACAACACTGCTCCATGTTCTACAAGGCCTTGCTTTCTTTTTGTGAAACTTTAATAATTAGTTTATGATTTGATATAATAGTTAATTGTTAGCCTTTGTTGAGTACATCTGTATGTTCTTAAACCAAAGGAATAAATAATGATAAATTTCAGATACCAAGTTGGGCCAATGCAAGAGAGATTTCTGGACAAATGTGGATTTGGGTACCTCTAATCACCCCAGTGCTGTAGGTGTGGGCATGTTATCTTATCATAATGGCCATAATGGTAGCAACTGCCCTTAATGGGTACTGATTGTATTCCAGGCACAGCCGCAGAGTGAGCCCCACTACAAACGCCTTTCACTGTCACAGCAAACCTCTAAGTACTGCTTTCACTCATTTTAGAGATGAAGAAACTAAGCCACAGAGAAGATTTTGTAACTTTATTTAAAAAAAATACAAAAGCAGATATTAAATACTACAGCCACAATTAGAATTCTTTCTGGTTCTAGAGTATGTGCTCTTACATACATATGAAACTGCTTTTGGATAAGCAATTGGAACTGTAGATGGCACATAGTAAGTAGGTGTTCAGTAATTATCTGTTGAATAAGTGGTACTCCAGTAATGGATGCTCAAGTCCATGGGTGGTATTAAAACTTCAGGTCCATATACAACATTCTGAATAGATAATGGTTGTTTATCTCAAGCCTGGGGCAATTTACTGCTAAGGGCCAGGAGGACCGTTATAGTGTTGATGTTTGCATTCAGCTACACTCAGCTTCCTCTGACTTCACAAATTCAAATCACCTGGTAGGTTCCTGAAGGCTTGCAGCTGATGGCAATATTCAAGGTTGGTACTCTGAATGTGCATGACTGAGAGGGGCAGAGCACAGTTTACAAACATAACATGGCTGTATACAGCATATTTTATTTCCTTCTGTGCCAACACTTCATCACTTTCTAGCATATTATTAAACATACAGTGATGATTAACATAAAAATTCCCGCTAAAGGATATAATACATGTACAATGATTTTAAAAGATATTTAAAAGTAAGTATCCATTAGTCTGAATTTAAACATCCTTAGAAATAATTATCCAGCTAAGTATATGGGCTTCCAAGCTTTCTCACAGCAGATAGGACTTTGTTTTTGTCAAATTAGACAGTCAGAGGCAGAGGCTTTCCTAGTATGAGAATCTGAAAGCTGTTCTCAGGTTAGGGGGTGATACTGGGAGATCTGCAAACCTTTCCTTAGATGACTTAGTTTTGCTATACAATGGGAGAATGAAACCAGTTTTTGCTGCACTGTATGAATGTCCAAATGAACACAATACAAGTTGCACAGTACAGCATCCAGCACCAAAGGTGAGGGGTATCCAGGCTGACTCAAGACAGAATTCTTGTCCTCCATGCTGGGAAGCAGGCACAGGGGTCACATCTTTTATACTGTGTTTTCTCTTTGCCACTCTCAGAAGCTATTCACTACTGCTTCCCAAACTACACCTCACTAGAAATTCCTACCCAAAAAGTGAATGTTATTCTTAATTTTGTCCTTTGGGCTTTCCAAAATCTGATTCAAAGTGTATAATGTAGCCAGTCCTGTTGTGTAGATTTGGAATTAAAGAATGCATGAGACTGTTATATAACAACTTTATAACAACTGTTATAAAGGTAGGTGTCACAGGGAAAAACTAATTAATTACTAAGCAATGCTGCTCATTAAACAAAGTAAACTCCAATAGCATTAAGGTCTTTTTTATTTTTAAGATTCACTAGGTTTATTTTCAAAAATCATACAAGATTTCTTACAAAAGAGCATTACATTTTATATGTTTGGGTGTTTGCCTGAATGTATGTTTGGGTACCATGTATGTGCTTGGTGCCAGTGGAGGCCAGAAGAGGGCACTGGATTGAGCTGGAGTTACAGATGTTTGTGAGCTACTGTGTGGGTGCTAGGAATGGAACTTGGATCCTCTGGAAAAACAGCAAGTGCTCTTAACTATTGAGCATCTCTCCAGCCCCAGTGTTAACGTCTTTAAGCATCTACAATTGCTTTGGTAAATCAGATTCCACAGTAGTGAAAACTGATTCTATAATTAGATAAACAGAATTTTCAGAAAACCTTTTTGATATTTTATTTATATACCAATGAGCTGCCAACTACTTTCATTTCTTCGATTATAATTTGTTTGCTTCAGTAAGGTGGTTTTAGCAAATAAGAAAATAAATGATCAAGTAGATGGTTTGTGCGTGGCGTTTTCCACTAACATAATAGGATGATTGGCGTATGTCTGAAATGTCACTGTCCTGGTTGGTTTCTGTCAACTTGACATAAACCTAGACATACCCGGGAAGAACTGCCCTATAGGATTGTTCTGTAGGCAAGTCTGTAAGGGCATCTTCTTAATTGATGATTGATGTGGAAGGGACCAGCCCACCAGGGGCATTGCTGCCCCTCGGCAGGTAGTCCTGAATGGCAATGGCGTAAGAAAGCAGGCAGAGCAAGCCAGGTGGAGCACGTAAGAGAGCAGCACTCCTCCATGGCCTCTGCTTTAGTTTCTGCTCCCAGTTTCCTGCCTTAACTTTCTTCCATGAATTCTTCCATGTGACCTGGAAGTGTAAGATGACATACATCCTTTCTTCCCCAAGTTGTTTTTGGCCATGGTGTTTAACCACAACAACAGAAACTCTAAGGCAGTCCCACTATAAGTCAACGTTCTCTTTCAGTAAGCTAAATAAAATGGAACCCAGGTGATACACTGATACAGAGAAATTAATATGCTGACTGTTACCAATTATTCTTCACTGTGAAGAACTGTTGTGCCTGTCCCCATAGTGACTGTGTGTGCCCTAAGCATTTCTCATGATCACAGCAGAGGTAACGGAGTTCTTGAATCACATGTTTCATGTTCCTTTTAAAATGTAAGGTCACATAGCTTGAAATGTAGCATGTGAAAAACAGCTGAAAAACCAATACTGAAAATTCTCTAGAATAGACAATGATATCCATATAACTATTCACATGCATATTATACATATTAGTAGCTAATGTGTTTAATACATTGCTAAATACTATTGTTGCTTCATATGAAGCAAGTCTTTAGTTCTCATAAAACTATGCACTAGACAAGATCATCATTATTACTATTTTTTAAGAGAAAAAGCACAAAACACCAATAGTTGACTAAGTGCTCTGTTCAAAGGCAAACAGCTAAATGGTCAGAGTTGGTCTGCACAGCCCACCTGCCAAGCCCAGATTTCCTCCTTCTTGTTCTCTGTGAAATTAATGGCTTGGTATTCTGGCCTGTGAATGAGTTTGTCTTTTGTTCTTTTTGTGATGGTAAGACATTTCTGGAGTACTTTTCATGCAATTCCAGTTTTGGCTTATGACAAGGAAACAATCCCAGCAGTCAACTTTATTAAGCTGCACTAATTACCTCTTTATCAGAAAATATTCGTAAAAAAAAATCGTATGGTGTAAGTGAGAGTAGATATTTATAACTGAATGTGGAACCAATCCACATTCTTAAATGCTACAGTTGTTAGCCATCAAATAAGATGAGTTAATGGAAGTGATCACCTTGGACAAACTGCCACTCAATATAGATTATTATTATACTGTATTTTCATTGTTAAAACTTCTATTCTGAGCCCTAATAAAAAATATTGGAGTTATTCGAGTCTACTCTGGGTTATAAAATATTGTTTGAGATTTGTTTTGATATACATAGTCAAAAATTACTTTGGGTGAGCCGGCAGTGGTGATGCACACCTTTAATTCCAGCACTCCAGAGGCAAACACAGGCAGATCTCTTGAGTTCAAGGCCAGCCTGGTCTACAGAGTGTGTTCCAAGACAGCCAGAGCTACACAGAGAAACTCTGTCTTGAAAAAACAAAAACAAACAAACAAACAAATACTTTGGGTAAACTTTTGTCAACAGTTTTTAGGAATAATATAGTATGCAAGCATTAATCTCATTCTTTTGGTCTCCAAAAGAGTCCTCTTTGAATCAATCTTTCTGCTTCTCTGGATTCAAGGTCCTAATTCACTTCACTGACTGATATTATCATAAAACAAAAGCAAGGCACTACAGCATTCTCCTCTGTCCTAGACAAAAATTCTACTATCATGAAGTGATGATGGTACTGATTTCTAGTCAAAATTAAGAGTTATAAGACCAAAAACTCTTTATTTTAAAGAATTTTTAAATTATTATTTATTTATTACTTTGGTGTTTATGATTGTTTTGTCTGCATGTATGTATGTGTACCACATGTGTGCCTGGTGTCTCTCAGAAGAGGGTGTTGGATTCCTGGAGCTGTAGTTACAGAATGTTGTGAGTCACCATGTGAGCACCAGGTACAAACTTGGGTCCTCTGTCAGAGCAGCAAATGCTCTTAACTGCCAAGTCTTCTCTACAGTCTTATTTTTGTTTATTTTAAAAGCTGAGTATTTGCAGAACACTTGTACAAATAAATTAGCATTACTAACACCAGCCGAGGAAGGAGGAAAATGGACATCTATCTGGTAGTCAATTATAATCTATGCCACAGCTGACTGCCCTCCATCTCAACACAGTAGATTATTCAACAGATGGCTAGCTACTCCCTCTCCGCCACCCAGAACCTTGACTTTAGGACTATTTGTGACCTGGACTAGGCCATCATTAGAAAAATCTTGGTTGTTCTAAAATTCTAAAAACACATATTTAAAAGGAAAAAGAAAAATGATTACTTTCTATCCCAGAATGGGCATAAAAGGATTCTTAAGAAAGGCTAGAAAAAAGCGAACACACTGAGCACACCCCTGTAAAGGAGACATGTATGTTTTTATTTGATTTTAGAACTTACAATTAGAACAGCGGTTCTCATCCAAGGCAACTTTGCTAGGGGCATTTGGCAATGTCCAGAGACATTTTTGTTTTTGACAACTTGTGTTGAGGGTACTACTGGCCAAGAATGCTACTAAACTCTCCAAAATATATAGTTCTTCATATAATATACTATAACTTCATAACAAAATATTATCTGCTCCAAATGCCAGTAGTGCCTAGGTTTAGAAACTGGACTAGAGGAACAGACTTTAGACAGGTCTAAAATTTATGCCTACAGGGCAGGCAGTGACCAGGAAAAGTGACTCCTTTTTAAAAAAGTTAAATTTTGTATTCCATTTATGAATGAATGCATGCATGCATTCCCTGAGATTGAAGTTTGAACTCAAGTCATCAGGCTTGGCAGCAAGTACCTTTACCTACTGAGCTATCTTACTTGTCAAAATGACACTTTTTAAAACACTGTTTTCTTTTTGAGATTATAATAATATAGTAATATGATTACATCGTTTCTCCCTTCTCTTTCCTCCTCCTAGTTCTCCCACATTCCTCGCTCTCTTTCAAATTCATGGCTTCTGCTTTCATTAGTTTTTATCCCATGCATATATGTGTACATACATGCCTATATATTCCCAAGCATAACCTGCTCAGTCTGTGTTATCAGGCAGCTAGGGTCTTAGAAACAGAGTGGGGTCAAGCAGACACACATCTGACCCGTTGCTACGAGAAAGGAAAAGGTGATTTTGGCAGACAGAATCCTCATCCCAGTTAAACAATGCCACTAGATGCCTCCATGGGAACTTGAAAGCTATGGAGATTTTACGTTGAGATTAAGATTCCTGCTGTGTGACTCCTGTTTTGTGTAGC
This sequence comes from Peromyscus attwateri, assembly GCA_902168425.1. Taxonomy (NCBI): domain Eukaryota; kingdom Metazoa; phylum Chordata; class Mammalia; order Rodentia; family Cricetidae; genus Peromyscus; species Peromyscus attwateri. Next base: position 62,426 of record CABHPP010001012.1, read on the forward strand.
TGTTTTGATATAGTGAGTTATACTCTTATTTCACTACGAAGAACTATAGTCTTTGCATTGATAAGCACCTTCTGAAAATCTTATCAACATCCTACTGTGACAAGGTACTGACTGTCATTCTGTAAAAAATACAGTTCATTTCTTTATTCTTTCTGAAATTCTTTCCCATGGAAACTGCGCCTTCTCTTATATATTTTCTTTACCATGAGGTTCTCAGCATTAAGCACACTTATTTTACACCTATTTATCATTTTTGGTAATTGTCCTCTAGTTGTACTTTGATTCTGAATGAGAGCAAGACCCATATCTTCACACTCCTTTTGAGTCCTCTTAGCACATTGTGTAACTTTGAACATAGTCACTCAATGGCTGTTTAAACAAGCTAATCAGTAATAACTGGATAAATGGGGAAAGTACAAAATTCACAAGAAATATTGTGGTACCAGTATTCCATAGGGCACAGAAGACTGACTAGATACTTCATAAACACACATACATATCAAACCCATATATATACAACAAACTCAAGGAGTTATTGTGATATTGTAGTGTTTAAATTTTTTAAACTGAATTATTAAAATTTAATATATAACTCCTTGCTTCACAGAAATGCAACAGGACTTGTGAAAGACTTGCATTTACTGTCTTTACTATAAAGCAAGCGAGGCAGAAGGCTGATGTGTTGAAATGGACGGCTTCTGGTTACATACTAGCTGCTTGCAGACTCAGGAAAGTATACAGCAAACTTAATCACTTGCTGTTTCTGTCAGATGCTATGACAAGTACTTCAAAGGACTTTACTAACTGGCTTCAGTGGAGATGTAGTCCACCACTGCTGTAAACAACTCAATATTCAACGTATCCAAGCAGCTTTTCTGTGGGAGCTCTTCACTCTTTCCCAAAAGATATCACTACTAGTTTAAAGGAAATTATACCAGAGTCATGCTAACACTAAAAGTACAGACACACAAATAATTTTCTGCTCAGTACCACAGTGAGTGCTGGCCATTAAAACGTGCTACCACTTACCTGGGATGAAAAAGTACACACTAGGAAGTCAGCCTGGGAGAGAAAGTGTATATCCAGGATCACACCCCGAAGTGAATTTTCTGTGTACCGGTTGTGTAGTCCAGCTGACCAGGAAATAGAGTTATCACTAATAAATTCGTAATTGGAGTACCTGGAAAAAGAAAGAGATTGTACATAACTAAACTTACAGTATTTATAGGAGGGAGACCACTTCTTTATCAAAAGCTCCCTCCTGCACAGTGAGAACTTGATTACATTTAATAGAGTAGTTGAAGCATCTCTTAAGTCAACAATGGAAAAGAAACTACTTCAGAATATCTTGCATATTAAATGTTATTGAAGTCAGGTGTAGTGGAGTAATCTATAGCCCAAATATTCAGCTTGCTGAGACAGAAGTACTGTGAGTTCAAGGCTGGCCTGGGCTACACAGCAGAACCATGTTTAAAAAAATATATTATGGGGCTGGAGAGATGGCTCAGAGGTTAGGAACACTGGCTGCTCTTCCAGAGGACCTGAGTTCAATTCCCAGCATCCACATGGCAGCTCACAACTGTCTGTAATACCCGTTCCAGGAGATCTGACACCTTCACACAAATGCATATAAATTAAAATAAATTATTTAAAACATATATTATGGGTGTATTATCTTAAACATATATATACATCATTATGACCTTTATTAATTCAAGACAGAGTAAAACTGAAGGCTTCTTATTCTCTTTGTAATAAGTACCCTTCTGAGAGTATCTGAATTCTTTTCACATTTGAATGAAGCTGTTTAAGAAATACATCATGACAGACTTTCACTTAAAGTTTTAGTTTATAACTGTTAAAGATCAGATTTGAGTAGATTTTGTAAATGTCTTCTTCATTAATTTTACAAATTAATAATGTAAATACACTTAAAATGAATATTTAAAACATTCGTGACAATGAATAGTCTCAAATTCCCATCTTTTCTGAAGATCCATCTACCCACTCTTAGCCATAACAGTAATAGAAAAGTCATTCTATTGGATTTATGAAAGCAAGCTCTTCATGAATGTCTACCAAGGAATATGGTGGAAGTCTTAAGATATGTGCTTAAAAATATCAAAATCCATTTTCTTATAAAAGTCTACCACCTGTTCAAATAATTTTTCTCTGAATTAGAAACCACTTTCTTGGTGTGAATAGGTCTTTAGACTGATATTGAAATCTTGGGCACTTAGCTGAAAATGGAATGGGCTAGCTAGATTTATGTCAACTTCCCATAGACTATATTTACCTGAGAGAAGGGAACCTCAATTGAACGAATGCCTCTATAAGATTGGGTTGTGGGTCAGCCTGTAGAACATTTTCTTAATTAGTGATTGATTGGGGAGGGTCCAGTCCATTATGGGTGATGCCACCTCTAGGCTGGTGGTCCTGGGTTCTATAAGAAAGCAGGCTGAGCAAGCTATGGGGAGCAAGCTAGTAAGCAGCACCCCTCCATGGCCTCTGTATCAGCTTCTACCTCCAGGTTCCTGCCCTGACTGAGTTTCTGTCCTGACTTCCTTTGGTGGTGAACAGTGATATGGAAGCGTAAGCCAAATAAACCCTTTCTTTTCCGAGTTGCTTTGGTCATGGTGTTTCTTCATAGCAATAGAAATCCTAACCAAGACGGATAGTAACAGTCACGCTTCCTTTATATAATTCCATAAGAATTAACACATAGGCAGAGAGAGCTCACAGGAGTACCTCACATGTAGCAAACGTTCAACAAATATTAGCTGTGATAAGCATCTCTCTAATTTTAATCCTTACTCCCCTAGATCTCCACTCAGAATAATCTTATCAGTGAGGATTTGAAATTTAAATTTGAAATTCCTAACCTTTCTACCTGTTTTTGGCCATGGTTCATCTTGTTATGCGATGTATTTACTCTTTGTTTACTGCTTATATCCCTATCCTGCCTCATTATCCCTAGCTGGAATCTAAGCTCTATCAAACATAAGCATTAATCTGCTGTGTTCATTTTAGCACTCACAATACCTACCAGGGAATCAGGAGCACAGTAAGAGGATGAATGGGTATTATCCTGAGATAATAATGCTTCTTACTTACAAACTCTGAAACATCAGGAGTCAGTTTACATTCTGGCTCTAGACAGTACTCCCCAAGGTTAGGCTCAAGTCTTATTTTTCCTCACGATAGGACCTAGCAGTGCACACAATGCTGTGACTAAATGCATGAACATGTGAGCACTACTTTTGTCTAAGACTTTTTCCTAATCCCCAGACAAGTGCTTCAGATTTCTTACTATTTCATCGCCTCTGATAAAACAGCAGTGAAGGCAAAGTCCCTGAGCACTCTTTTACACTGTACGTAGTATTCATACCTACTAGGCCTTCATTATTTATTTATTCATTGATTTTAACATTTTGCCCTTCCCAGCTCAACATCAGAGAGGTGAACAAAGTGTCACATTCGTTCTAGAAAGAAAACCCTAAATGTTTTCAGTATGATCTCCATGAAACTACATACCCAGGAATGAGACACACACAAGAACAAATATATCTGCAAATGCACAAGAGAGGCAGGGAATAAGAACCGACAAAACCACTTTGGGTCTACCCTTGAATAAAGCCAATCTCATTGCACAGTCTGGAACTCAGTGAAACTGGTAAAGGAGTGACCCTTTACTACGAAGTGACACTAACATTCTGGGCTCTCCTAACCTAAAGCCCTGCCACAGAAACAGACCAACAGGAATGGATGGTTTCCATGTCTTTCTCTATATGTGTGAGTTTCATGAATGAGACCGGGAGTAGGAAAAACAAAACTAAAGCAAATCCTGGGACCAGAGTAGAAGCTTCTATACACACGGAATCAAGGGGTTTTGCTCTCAGCTGTGTAAGCAGAGGGCTTCTTTTACCTGGAAGTTCCAGATATTGATAATGATAATGTTTTTCTTTTACCATCTTATAAAAACATATTTATACCATCCACAAAAGACTAACTGGATTGCAGTTGTAAACTAATACTGAAATTCCTAAAGTTGGTCTGCAGGTGGAAAGACACTTACTTGTCTTACTTTCTCTGTGTCTGGTACACAACTCCTTCAGGACACTTCTGTATGTTGTAACTATTTGTCATATGTACACACTGTCTACCACTTGCATACCCTCTGAGATAAGGAGCCATGTATTATCTTCTTTTTGCCTTTGTATTCTAAGTGTCTTGTGCCATAACTTGTATCTTATAGGAGTTAAAAAAATCATTCATTGCTGATTCTTCATTTCAAAGAACAGCTACATTTATATACCACATAAAATATTCAAATATTTTCTTCCCTCTATTAATTTCAAAGTACCTAATGTTAGGAAAAACTCATTTAGAATGTTTGATAAAGAACAAACTAAATATGCAAATATGTTATTTGGGAGACATTTTTTCCTTTTAAAAAACGGTCTCACCATATTGTCCTGATTTGCTTTGAACTCACTATGTAGCTTACACTGACCTCAAACTTACAATCCCACCTGCCTCAGCCTCCCAGGTACACCAATATCCTAACTATTTGGGAGCTTTTATAAAGCCTTTATCTTTCAATTTCCTCCTCACTCTGAATCTTCACTACCTTAGAAAACAATCATTTGATGGACAAGGTTGGTACTTCCTACTCTTTGACTGCCAGTGATTCTGTGATTTTAAATTCTCTACTGTAAATTATTTAAGGGAGATAGTGATTGGTACCTCAGCAATGGCTGCTACAGTTCCTGGGAAGCCAGTGATAAGACCTCGTGGACTAAAGAAAACTGAGGTGTAATGCCAAGTGACAACAGATTCCATAGAACTAGATGGGCAGTGCTTTCTTGACGGCCTTTTCAGATAGACTACCTAGAAGATGGCTTCTCTTCCTACAGTGTGAAGTTCACGAATCACTGAAATTTAAATTTTCATCTAACCTTAAAAAAGAAAGTTCTTACAATATTACTCTGGACATGTTATATCTGTTGCTGGATAAATGAATACTTTTGGTCTCTTATAAAGAGGTTTTATGATTTGCTTAGGTATCAAAACCCATCACAAGAGGTCTAAAGAGAGTTAATTCAAAGTGGAAATGTTTAAGTAAAAGAATGAGGAGAAATGACTGTTAAATTTCTGATTAATATATTAGAAATGACTTGAGAAATTAAAATGAAAGGATTTCCAAAGAGAAAAAATATGCATGAAGTGCTACCAGTGAATTTATAATAGAACACAGAGAAAACCGCTGTCTAGACCACTACAAGGAGGGGGTTAAAGGCGCTGAATACAAAGGTGAAATACAGGTTTTAATATTCCCACAATAAAGGAGATACTTCCAACTGTATCTTGTTGCTCAGCATAAAAATGTCATGTGTGGGATTGGACCAATGCTGTAAAATGTTTATACCCTTTTATCTAAATAGTTCAAAGTCTGGAAACCCAGCTTGAGGAAATAAAGTAGTTATTTTAGACATACTTTGTGTCATTCTTTATAAGAGTAAAACACTGGAAATAACCTAACTACCCAGTTTTAGAAAATTCTTGCTCAAGTCAATGGCAGATTCACAGCGGGTATACAGTCATTAAACAAGGTGTTTATCCATCATCACTGGACACTCGAAGACTGAAACAAGGTCTGGGGAAAGATGTTCCAAGCAAATGGAGACCAAGACAAAGCAGTAGCACCTACACTTGATCAGCTGAGACTTCAAGAGAAACAGCTCAATGTAAAATGTTGTCAATTCTCAAGAGGTTGTAACAACTGTAAAGCTGGTCATAGTGGCATGTACATATAATCCCAGCACCAGAGAGGCTGAGGCAGAAACACTGTGAATTCAAGGCTAGTCTGGGCTACATAGCAAATTATTGTCTCAACTAAACCAAAGCAACTATAATTATTATAAATTATGAATATATTAAAAATTAAATTGATATAATTTATTAAAATTATAAATTTATAATGATAAATATTAGATCAACTAAATACACATAGCAGCATCAAAGATCAGAGGGAGAGACAATTGCAACTTCATACTCCTCATTCAACACTGGAAAGTTCTAGACAGAAAAATCAATTAAAAAAAAAGAAAAAGAAAAACTTGGAGGGCTGGAGAGACGAGTCAGTTGTTAAAAGCATTTGCAGATCCTCCAGAGGACCTGAGTTCAGTTTCCACACTCACACCAGGTAACTCACAACTGCCTGTAACTCCATCTACAGGGAATCTAACACATTCTTCCAGGCTCTGTGGGAACCCACACATATGTTACACACACACACACACACACACACACACACACACACACACACACACACA
>CABHPP010001013.1:0-21155 GCA_902168425.1 Peromyscus attwateri
GAAAGGGCTGCTACAATCCATCTGCTATTTACATGGCTCCAAACAAGGAGAAAAACATCAAAGAGACGTGGCATAAGCGTGAAGTGAGCAGTTCTGGTGGGGTTTTTCTCAAATCCCTGACCTCCAAATTTCAATTCAGGGTTTATTTATTAGCTAAGAAGAGGCTCTGCCGCTGGGATGCAGAGCGCAGCCCCACCGGAATCTGAATCCGATCCTCATATTGTATTAACAAATGTGTCTTTCTCTAGATGGGAAGCACATTGTTCGGTTTGACTCCTGGGGCTGCACTGCCTGCAAAAGCTATGGACGACGGTCCCCATCGCTCTGAGTGGTTATTTCACTTAAAGTGACATCACTGAGAGATTCAAAGAGAGGAAATCCTTCCCAGCCTAGGTCTCTTTCAAGGACGTCAAAGAATAAAAGATTCTTTCCTCAAATACTAATATGCATTTTGGAAAATAGTCCTTTTGCAAATCCATACTCCACAGACAGCTCTATAGAATTTCAATTGCATTTCAATTTCAAATCAATTCCTGTTTTTGCCAGAAACATTGGTCCTAAAAAATGGACTGCTCTTTTGTTAGTTCAAAGATGTGTGTGTACATATATGTGTGTGAATAATTCATAACTGCATAATATTTAAAACATTGATTATTTGTGAAAAATAGTTGTGATGAATATATATAACTTAAAAGAAATAAAAGTAAACATTTGATAAAAAATTACCTTTAGAAATAAGTTAGAGTTTTAAACATCAATTCTGGGCAATAGCACAATTCTACAAAGTTAAGATTTCCTTTGGCACACTTATTTACCACTGATTTTTCTTTGCCACAAGGGTTTCCGATTCACAGGCCAGTTCTTCCACTTCCTAGCTGCCTCCTCTTGTAAATCAGCAAAATGAGTACGAGATTATCTCCCTCATAGATCCCGAGGATTAAATCAGATAATGAATGAGAGAAAGCTGGTGAGCCATCAGGTGTCATTGCAAGATAAAGTATCACCGACACGTTTTAAAGCACACAGGGAGACACCATCACTCTTGTGTGACACACTACAAAGCGCCTTTCCCCTGTTCCTGAACCTAGCCCTCTCTGGATTGCTATGGAAGCTTACTGTTTCTGACAATAGACTCTGGATGGAAGCTGTCACTTATTTAAAGACATACATCAACACGGCCTATAAATGACAAAATCGAGGGCCTGGTACATAGTAGGTCAAAAATCACCGGGAGCTGCTGCTACCTCAGTAGCTAATACTGAAGGTTTTAGCCATTGTTGCAGATTAGAAACAGCAAATAATAATAATAATAATAATGATAATAATAATAATAATAATGATAATAATAATAATAATAATAACAATAGTGGTATTTTTGTGTAGCCCAATCTATTGCCTATTGAAATCAAAAAAGAAAAACAGTGGAACTCTGCAGGACATAAGTCAATAAAATATTACTGTCTCAAAACTACGCAGACAGAAAGACAGGCAAACAGAAAAGGTCTTTACACTCAGAAGTAGTGCCTAAGGACTGCTGCATCCCCTTCACTCAGCTGTCCTGTCCTATAGCCTGATTGGAGTAGAGGTCCTTGACAGTGACCCTGCTTAGCTAGTGACAAGGAGGAAAGAGGTCGTGGTCACAAGCATTACATATTTCCGGAATGGAACTTCTGATGCCTCCGTTCACGAAAATAAATGCTCGTTTTTTCAGATGCTTGAGAAACAAGGGCAGGAAAGAGAACTATCTGACTCTGTGATTCCACGAGGCGGCCCCTGATACGAGCGAGCGTCTTGGTATATTTCATTCCAAAAACTTTCTATGTTATTTTTGGGAACTGCCAAAATGAAATAAAGAAATAAGATTTTGTTCTCTGTCTTTTTAGGCTGAGAAATAATCAGTTTTACTCTTTCTCCCCAACCCCCACTCCTGTGTGTGTGTGTGTGTGTGTGTGTGTGTGTGTGTGTGTGTGTGTGTGTTTCAGACACACTGACTTTGTCACTACAGAACCAGTAATGTAAAGGCAAACACATTTTTCATTTATCTGTGTGGTTATTTCATTTATATAACTGATAGGTGCTGTACTCTTACCCAGATAAATTGGTACCCGGTACTAGGACCTGGATATATAAAATGACACTGTCAGCAAATGAATAAAAGGCAAAAAAAAAAAATTAGATGCAGTTAAGTGCTAAGCAGGACCTGAGCATGTCACAGACAGGACTGACAGGGAGCCGCTTAGAGGATGGCCAGGAGAAGCTTCTGCGGGGGGTTGGGGGGTGATGTAATGTCATGGGCAAACAACAACAGAAAGACTTTAGATCCATGCTTCCAGCATGAAGTTCAGTGGGAACCAAGTCCCTGATGAAGAATGAGGTAGACAGTTTGAGTTCTAAAGTAAGAACCAAGACCACAGTTAGACAGCACAGCAGAACTAGAGGTGAGGCCAAGACTGGAAATGCAAAGGAGCGTGTTCTAAAGGAAGAGAACCAATACGTGAGCACACGTCACAAAAAGGACAGATTAGCTTGCCTTACACGATACAGGCTGCAAAGTCCGGTGATGCCTGAATGCTGGAGGGGGGAGGAGGGTGGTTCTTCCCACTGAGGCAGAAGACCAAAAAGATTCCTAGAGAGATGCTGATCTTCAGTCAGTCCACGTTGGAAGGTCAAAGAAGCTGGGTTCTGTTGACTACATACGCAGTGTGACCAGGCTCCGTGCGCTCCTGTGGCCCTGCCTTCCCCACCTGATGAGTGTACTCTCCATCTGTGAGCTGAAATGATCCATTTCCTCCTCCCTTCACTTGTTTTTGTTGGATATTCTGTTGCAGCAGTGAGAAAAGTTACTACCTAAGTCCCGGAGAAGTAGACAGGGATGTGAGTGAAGCCCCGTTTAAAATGAATGGCAGCTGATGCTACAAGATCCAAAATGACCCACCCAGTTGAGTGTCTCCCCATTCTGCACTCAGAAAACCACCACAGCAGCGAAATGGTTTTTTTTTTCCTGGCTACTAAAGGGTGTCATTTATCACCCATAATAGAAAGTCAGACCATCTGAATTGTGAATTTACTACAACCACGGAAATTTGGAGGTGGGCAAGGTCTTTCTAGGATGATGTTTAATTTAAAAATAATATTTAATCATGTCACACCTGCTTCTCAAGTATTTTTGTGAGATAATTATGTAATTGTTTTAATAGTCTCTCATTTCATTCAATAAACATAGGTGTCTAGTAATGGAAGTTATTTGTTGTTCATAAGGGATTATGGGATGACCTTTAACCCATAGATAACAAGTAGACGGCTTGAGCAATTTAGGAAAACCTGGTAAGCACTCATCATCCTGAAAGAATTTTTCAAGTATGTCTTTAATGTATATTATTTTCTGATCACTTAATTATTTATTCTCCCTATGCACCATTTGAAGGAGTTTAAATTGATAAATATTAGAAAATTAGGTAGTATAGTTTGTTTAAATAATTATCTTTAGAACACTGCTTTCCCGAGACGGGAGGATTATTTGAAAGAAATATCATCTTTCAATTGCTTCTCCTGAGGCATTTCCAAAGGGCAAATAAAAGAACAGAGAGGAATACTGAGCAATATAGGCGATATAGTATTAAATGTCTGCCTAATAGAGAATCGTATGATTCAATTCAAGAGAGAAGGCTCCACTGAGTCTGCCGTAAGAAAAGTAATGAGGTTTTCTAACCAGACCAAGCAGCCCTCTCCAAAATGCAGATAGAAATCTTTTCAGTACAAGACAAGAGGGATTTGGAGTTGAGTGGTGAAAATGTGTGCGCTCGTCAAAGACGTGACCGATGAACTTCAGATTCGCGAGGGGTCTTTAGTCGATTGCATTCATCAAAGGACACAGAGTGTGTGTAATAACTTCAGCCCATTGCCTGCACTTGTTTGTCATTGTGGTGGTAAGCGGCAAGGTAGGGAACAGCTGTGCAGTGCAGTCTCGAACCACTGCAGGCGTGGAAGGGAACCAATTCCACTTCCAACCTGATAGGAATCTACCAGAATAGATTATTTTATACTTGTGGAAGCCAAAACTTCAGCCAGAAGTTTGCTCAATGACACAGCACTAGAATCCTGATGTTCTGACCAGGTTTCATCCCTTTGTTACGTACGTTCCCCCACATTCATTCTTTCAGTTAGTGTTCTTAATAGGAGATATCCAAAGAACAATGTTTCAATTGACTATGCTTTGAAGAAATTAATCAAACCCAGATCGGCTTGCTACCAACTGAAGACTAGAAAATCCAAGGTCATGCTCCATCTGGGAAACAATGAAACCTTGTAGGAGGTAAAATGCAGATGTTCCTCGCTGCTCTAGGCTTTCTGAAGGCTTCCTGGAAACAAAACTAATCCTAGCTTAATACTTTATGCTGGGTCTGTGCTCCTTATACAGTGAGATCACAAAAATAAATGAATAAACTGGAATCTCTCCCATCAAAGAGCACCAAGTCTATCATTTTTCAGCCAACATATTATCCCCAAATAAAAATATTTTTACATTTAAAAAAAAAAAAAGAGGGGCTGGGGAAACAACTCAGTCAGTGAAGTGGTTTATGTTGCAAACATGAGGACCTGACCTGAGTTCAATCCCTAACACTCACATTTTAAAATATAGAGCATGGTGGTGTACTCTTATAATCCCAGAGCTGGGGAGAGAGAGACAGGCAGATCACAGTGGCTCACTGACCCGCCAGCCTAGCACACCTGACAAATTCAGGACTACTGAGAGACCCTGACTCAGAAATATGTACATGAGAAATGACATCCAAGGTTGTCCTCTAGCTGTCAGCCATGCACACACATAAATATGCACACACACATACGCGGACACACAAAAATAAATAATAAATAAATAAAAATGAGGTTCTTTGATCAGTTATCTCACTTCACCTTTAAAGGAAAAGAGTAAGCATTTCCTATCTTAAAAACACTGACAAACAGGAGTGGAGAGATGGCTCAGTGTTAAGAACATTTGCTGCTCTTACAGAGGGCCTGAATTTGGTTCCCAGCACTCACGTTGGGCTGCTCACAACTACCTGTAACTCCACTTCCAAAGTTTCTGATGCCCTCTTCTGGCCTATGTTGACACCTGCACACATATGCACATACACACATGTGGAAACAAACGCAAATACATAAGCAAATAATAAAAAATGGAAAACAACAGAAAAGCAACATTCCAATGGCCTGAGCATCAAGCCTTAATTCTGGTTGTCATAGACGTTCATGGCAGCAGTTCAAAAACAGATGGGGTTAAGGCACATCTACAATCCGTGGTTTATTGGGATCAGCTCCTGCAGAATGCACAATTAATTTTTCAGAGAAGGACATTACAGCACTCCAAAGGCTCCTTCCTCTGTGGAGAGCAGTCTCTTGTCCCAGTATGAGTGAGCTTTGGGTTACAAAGTCCTCTGGATTTAAAGGTCAATTAGTTTGGTTCCACTTTGATTAGAAGCCATCATAACAGTGCTGCATGAGTAATTTATAGAGGCATAAATATTGACATCAATTTTTGTCAGATATTCCGATATCATAAACATCATGTAAATCTAGCCACCAGCAATCAATTTGCACATAATGGACTAATTTGATTAGAACTATATGGCTGTGCTATCGGGGCTTCAGAGTCCCTCGCCTCTTCCCACATTAAATCACCATTTTAAATCATGCCATCGTGTCCCTCACAGCAAGCAATCAAAAACAGAAAATTTAAGCCCATTGGATCTTTGCCTAATTTAATGATTTTTTTCACAGGGGTTATGCTCGCTTGGAACTGCCAACAAGGTTCTGGCCTCATGCCTAGAAAGGACTCCATGTTACTGCTATCCCTTCTGCCCTTCATTTCACTCAGCAAACTGACTTTTTCCACATAACCAGTTCTACGGCGTATATCATATGATTCTGTTTTTTCTTTTTAAGATTAATATAAATTAATTATACAAACTAATAGGTTATATGTGACATTTTCACGTTACACATATTATATCTTTTGACCCTATTCACCCCCATTTTTCTCTCCCACCTCCTCCCTTTGCTCCAGCCCTGGTCCTCATTCTAGCTTCTAATATGACTTGGTCACTTTCTTTTTTTTTAAGTTTTATTTTATTATTTTTAAACTATGTGTATGTGTGTGGCTATGTGAATATGTGTCCTGGTGCCGGAGGAGACCAGAAATACAACTTTTTGGAGTTGGATGTACCGGCAGTTGTGAACTGTCCAATGTTTGTGCTGGGAACAGGACCCAGGTCTTCTACAAGAGCAAAAAGCACTCTCAAAGGCTAAGCCATTTCTCTAGCCCCCAAAATGATTTTAACATGAGGATGGTCACTAGTGGCCTGAAGCAAAAGAGAACATTTTATTATAACTGATCTTGATAACAGGGCAAGCCAGAGGACAAAGTTTGCTGCCAGATCCTTGAGAGCAAGGGTCTCTATTTTGTATTTCTTTCTCATCACACATGGCACTTTGTAAGGCATAGGCCAAATAGAAAACTCTCAGTGAACTCTGTAGAGAAGATGAGCATGTTCACACACATTTGCATGAAGCCCTGTGTGTGTGCAGGTTTGTACACACATTCATATGCCTATGAAGGCTAATGGACAGTCTCAAATGTCATTCCTTGGATACTATCCACCTCTTTTTGTTTGTTTTTGAGACCAGGTCTCCTACTGCTTGGAGCTCACAAATTAGTCTGGGCTGGCTAGACTAGTGAATGCAATTCCCTGGTGGACAACCACACCCACCCAACATTTATGGGTGGGTGCTGGGACTCTGAACTCCAGTCCATACACTTAATCAATTGGGCTATATCCCCAAACCCCAATCTCAGGTTTGTCTATAAAACTCACATATATATATACACACAAATACATCACATTAATAAAAAATTTAAAAAAAAAAGAAATAAAACGTGTATCTGAAATAAAAAGTACTTAAGCTAAGCACAAAGAAGACTTGGACCTCTGATGGAACAATGGACAGAAGTGGGGTGGGGGGGCATGAAGCTGAGTCAGCGTTTGGTCTCTGGATCTGTGATTCACCTGTGCAGGGCTCTTCACTCCCCCACAGGAAAGGTTTATATCTCAAGTTTCTGTTCCCACAACACTGCAACACTGAGATATTATCACCTTTATAACAGAACTGTGGTTAAAGTGTGTGTGTGTGTGTGTGTGTGTGTGTGTGTGTGTGTACCCGTGGGAGTGTACATGTTCCTATGTGTGCACACATTAGTGTGTAAATGTGTATACATAGATGCACATGTGTATATGGAGACCCGAGGTCTACCATGGCTGTCTTCGCCCAGCACTCTTCACATTATTTTTTTTATTTTTTTTTTTTTTTTTTGAGCAGGGCCTCTCACTGAACTTGGATCTCATTGATCCACCAAGATGATCTGGCCAGCGAGCCCCAGGCATCTTCCTGTCTCAGTCTCTTCAGGGGATTTAGAAACATTTGCTACTATGCCTGGCCTTTTGATGGGTGCAGGATGGAACTCAAGTCCCCATGCTAACACAGCTAGCGCTTGATCAACTGAACCATCTCCCTAGTCCTTCGGTGAAACTTGAATAAGCTCATCTACAAAAGGCATCTACCATTGTGCCTTAGCTCAGAGCAGTTACCCCACCACGTTTGTACAGCAACCCTCGGCTGCTTGTGAGGGTGCCTGAGATACCTTCAGTGTTAGGAGGAGTTACTGCTGCTGTGTTCCAACCTGGGGAACCACCATGGCCCTTGGCCCTTTGGAGCAGTTTCTCAAATGTCGGCAGGTAGATGAGACCTGTGGAAGGCCTGTTGAGTTTCTGACTCCTCAGGTCTAGGGGAAACTGAGAACTTCCATTTCTGTCTATCCCCTGTGATGCTGGGCCTGGGGGCACAAGTTCAGATCCACCACTTTTGAGGAACTCCATTGCTCTAATAAGAATCACAGTAGGAAAAAAAAAATCTGAGTTATGGGTTACCAAGTGTGGAAGCCTCCCTGTCCTCTCCACACAGGGAAAGACTGAATTAGGTTGGATTTACCAATTGTTCTCACAGAGAAATCTCCAGCAACTACCAAATGGGCTGTGAGTCTTGAAAGGACAGAGCAGAAAGGGCAGAATCCTCAAGGACCCTGCTGTCTTGGCTCTGTCAACAAGGCCAGAATCTCTCCTCTCCTGACTCCATTCAACAAAACTGAAGCACACTGGAAACCACAGACTCTGAGTGTGTGCTCACTGCAAAACGACAGTTTGTCTGGAAGAGCAGAGCTACCATCAATGCTGTAACCGAAAGGAGAAGAAGCAGGGACAGAAATACACCACACAGAACAAGGCAGAGCTGGGCATAAAGAGCCACAGCTTCTCTGGCGCTGATTATGTGGGGTACTGTTGTTTTAACCCATCTAAACCTCAAACCAGCTCCAGGAGGTGTGCAGCATAATTAGTCCTGCTTTAAAACCCTGGAGAATTGAGGTGCAGAAAGACTGAACCGCTTAAGGTCACTCAGCTAAAATACACAAGGGCCAGAATTCGAACCCAGTCTCACTCCATCCTTTGCTCTCCACAACCATGCTGTCTGGAGCCTTGAGCAGAAAGATAAAATTAAGAAAAGTTGACATGTTGGCTGGGAACATGGCTACATGTACAACGTGCATACTATGCAAGCATGAAGGCCCAAAGTTCAACACCCCCAAACCCATGTTTTTAAGAGTTAGGTGTTGGCTTGGATATAGCAGCACACACCTTTAATTCCAGCACTCAGGAGGCAGAGGCAGATGGATCTCTATGGGTTTGAGGCCAGCCTGGTCTACTAGAGAGTTCGAGGACAGCCAGAGATACATAGTGAGACCTTGTTTTGGAGGGGTCCAAAACAAACAAATGAACAAAACAGATGTGGTGGTATATGTTTGTAATTCCAGTAATGGGGAAGCAGAAAAAGGTAGATCTCTGGGGCTAACCAGACAGCTGGTCTAGTTTACTTGGTGAGTCCACATTAGTGAGAGACTCTGTTTTATACAAAAATGGTAGATGGCAACACACACACACACATACACACACACACACACACACACACACACACACACACACACACGAAAAATGGTCAAAGATTACAGGTGATTTTTGAGAATGGTTCAAATTTACAAACTAGAAACCCATCCTCTTTCCTTCAGTCCCCAAGTGTTTACTGGTACTCAGCTCACTGCCCTAGAAGCTAAACATGGGGAACAAGTACTGTACCTTCTTCAAAATTAAAATATGCCAAAGAGCCAGGCTGATCACCTGCACTGGATTATGGCACGCTGCCCCATTTCTCTGAATACCCTGCAGTCGGAGAAAGAAAGCCTCCTGATGCATGATGTCTCTGTCCTCTGTCCTATGCATTAGAGCTGGCTGCTCTCCCACAAACAAGGCCAAAATTGTAAGCAACTGGCACAGAGTCAGTGACAATATGTAAATTACTTGTAAAATAAACTTGATCCCCTGTAATAAATGCTGTTTGAATTTTAATTGGCTAA
Source organism: Peromyscus attwateri (assembly GCA_902168425.1). Classification (NCBI taxonomy): domain Eukaryota; kingdom Metazoa; phylum Chordata; class Mammalia; order Rodentia; family Cricetidae; genus Peromyscus; species Peromyscus attwateri. The sequence continues at coordinate 9,518 of CABHPP010001013.1, forward strand.
CAATATTTTAATGTGGTAATTGAGGTCATGAAGATGTGGCTAGAGATGAAGCCATTTGTAACTGTCGGCTTAAAGAACACTGTGTTGTTCAGGTTCCTAAAATATTCCCAGGAAATACAAGGGAAACACGTTGTATGGGGTTGACTGTGAACAGACTCCAAATGGCAGAAAAAGACACAATACTGAGGGCTTGGGAAGAAACTGTCAAAGCCTTTTGGTATCTTAAACATCTTTACTTAGAGCATGGGCCCTCAAACTACATAGAAATTATCTTTTTGGTTATTTTTATTTTATTGTTGGTAGGTTGGTAGGTTTGCTGGTTGTTAGATTGATTGGTTGGTTTTTGAGACTGGGTCTCATGAAGTTCAGACTAGCCTTGAACTTTTCATGGAACTGAGGATGACCTTGAACTCCTGATCTTCCTGCTACCACTACCCAAGTGCTGGGATTACAGGCTTCTACTACCATGCCTGGCTTATTCACTACCATGGCTGGAACCCAGGACTTTGTGTGTTCCAGGAAAGCACTCTATGAACTGAGCTACATCTCTGGGCATTTTCTTACTGAAGTAAAATCATCATTAAAACATATGGTCCCATATCTTTTAACAGTTTGAGGCAACACCTAATCTTATAGCTTTTGTAGTTAATCAAGTCTGCTTCCCAGAAGAGGGCATTCGCTGTGGGTTGCTCAATCCACTCTCCTTTTTGGTTGCACTCTCTCAGACCATCAGTTTCAGGACCCTTGGAACTGACCCTCCAGTGTAAAGCAGTTTTGGTTTGTTTCTTTATGCTGAAGAGCGAGGAATGTGCTACAAGTTTGCACTGACTGACTTTATGATTACTGTTGTCCAGCTACTGCCCCAGGCTAGCCTTCATCCTCTATCTCTCCTTAAACATGGAGTTCAATTAGTGTTGGCCGGCTGTTCCTGCACATAAGGCCTGCCCTGGAATGGTTGCTGTACTCAGCAGCTATTTGGGGGAATAGAGTTTTGACTAGAGCTGGGACTTTGTGCCCCCTTCCCTTCCTCCATGCTGGGATTTTGCATGGCTTGAGCTTCTGTAGGTCTTGTGCATGTTGTTATAGTCTCAGTGAGTTCACTTGTACATATGCCTTGTTGTGTCGAGAAAATGCTGTTTCCTTAAAGCCTTTCACCACCTCTGGCTCTTACTACTGCATTTCTACCCACTCTTCTACATGGATCCCTGAGCCTTGAGGGGAGGGATATGGTAAAGATATACCATTTGGGACGCACACCAAAGTCTCTCACTCTCTGCATTTGAGTCTCTTGGCAAAGGACTAAAAAAGATGTGACTTAGTCCTCTTACTGAAGGATTTACTTGGTAGCATATGGTGCCTAGATGGGGTATTGTCTCCCCTATTATATGGCAACTACATTTGAATTCCCCCCTCTCTTTCTGTGTGTGTGCGTGCTGTAGGATAATGTTCTTGTGCACTGTAAAGATTTGACACTTGAATTGGTTTAATAAAATGCTGATTGGCCAGTAGCCAGGCAGGAAGTATAGGTGGGGTGACCAGACTAGGAGAATTCTGGGAAGAGGAAGGGCAGAGTCAGGAGTCTGGATTATGTATGTTATTGTGTTGTCTTTGACTTGTTTGACTGCTGAGGAAGGAGCAACAGCTCCTAAGAAACATTTGATTACAAATGTTGCTAGATTAATCCAGTGTATGTATTTTGAAAAAGTTTTGACTTCAAAATTCAAGTCAAAAAATATGTTACTTTGGAGAAGAGGTTATGCTTTTATTTCCACAGGGAATGAGAGGCTGTGGGTTCATTCTGTGTTAAGAAAATCAGATTTGATTGAGGAAGACTCTCTGAAAAATCTCCAATGGGAACAGATGGCCCAGGTGATTCAATGTTTCAGAGTGCCTCTGTTGCAGTTTCCTCTGAGTTCTGCATCTAGAAAGGCTTCAAGGTTGCTAGCTGAGATGATCCAGCCTCACAGACTACTCCAGTCAGGACTTGATCATAATCCTAAATTTTCTCAGGGTCCCCAAAAGATTAACAGCACCCCCAATCAGCAGGAAGTAGCCTAGAAAACTATGCCTACATTCCCTCAAAATGGATTATGGATGTTTGTCTTTGTTCAGGGGGGGTTGGTTACAAATTGTTATTGGTCATAGTCAATCTCTTTCTAAAAGAAGAAATGGGGATAGGATATAGAAATTATGGGGGCAAAGTGTAGATTATTAAATCTATTTTAATAAAAAACAACTGTTAATCTTATATATTTTATATCAGTATGGATTTTATTTTATTGATACAAATTTAAAGTTAATTTTGATATACTGTATGTATATTTCTCCTCTTGTTTAGGATATTATGTTTATGCACTTCATTTTAGAATGTAATATATAATTAAGAAATAAGGATTAATAGTCATCTATAATAGCAAACCTATAGTCATGTTAGGTATGTTTTCAAGGTCATACAGAGATATATTTCAGATAGATAGGCAATCTTCAAACACTTCAAAGACATACAGAATATGGCATTTAAAATGTTTTTTTCAAGAGAATTAAATCGTTTATTGATTACACATGATAATGGATGATACACAAGCTTCATTCCCATCTATTATTTTATCTGATACCATCATTCAATTTTGATACTGCATAGGATGTGCCAACAACCATTTTATTGTAACCAAACCTTGACTTTGTTTGGATGACCTTTTTAATGGTAAAACTCATTAAAGTCACAACAGTAACTAGCAGTTTAACTACACCAAGGTTTTTGAAGACAATGGCTTCTCCACCCAAGCAATTATAAATAAATCCCAAATGGAACTTGGCACCACCCTGAAGGAATTCTAACTTCACACTGTTGGGGAAGTTTACCAAGATGGCTTCAGAGTAGACTAAGTTTACACAGCACATAAAAAAAAAAAAAAGAAAGAAAAGAAAAGAAAAAAAAGACACATTTATTCAGTGTCATGATCAGGCTATTACATTTAGCAATCAACAGCATGGGTGAAAAGAGGTCTACAGTAAACCCTTCGTTGTAATGCTTTATACTTTACACAGAACAGAAACTAAACTGTTATACAATTAGTCACAAATACAGTCCTGGAGTCTTTTTGCCCATACACATGAGTATTGTCTAAAACATGTCTTCTTTGTAGCAGCTAGGCCCTGCCACCACTGTGCTTGGCTGAGTTCACAAATCTGTTGTAACCTGTAGCTTCCCTGTCACTTCTCTGGCTCTCCTCTCCTGCTAAGCTTTGTTTCCTGGCTGTAAATAGAACCTCCTGCCACGGCCATAGCTGCTGCTGCTGCTGCTGGAACCACCATAGCCACCTTGGTTTCGTGGTTTAGCAAAGTACTGGCCACCACCACCATAAGAGCCAGAACTTCTGCCTCCAAAGTTTCCTCCCCTCGTTGGTCCAAAATTTAAAGACTGATTGTTGTAATTGCCAAAAATCACTGTAGTTTCCACCACCTCCAAAATTGCTTCCATCATTACCAAATCCATTAATAGCCATCCCCACTGCCACCATATACACCACCACCACCATGGCTGCCACCGAAGCCACCACAACCACTGAAGCTCCCCCCTTGACCAAAATTGTCATTGCCACAAAAACCGCCTCCACGACCCCCACCAAAGTTTCCCGAACCACTTCGACCTCTTTGGCTGGATGAAGCACTAGCCATCTCCTGCTTTGACGGGGCTTTTCTGACTTCACAGTTGTGGCCAATCACAGTATGGTATTTCTCAGTAACAATCTTGTCCACAGAGTCATGGACATCAAAAGTGACAAAAGCAAACCCCATCTTTTGTCCACTGCCTCTGTAAATCATGATTTCAATCACTTCAACTTTTCCATACTGCTCAAAATAATCTCACAGGTGACGTTCTTCAGTGTCTTCTTTAATACCGCCAACAAAGATCTTTTTCACAGTTAAGTGAGCACCCGGTCTCTGAGGATCTTCTCTTGACACAGCTCTCTTAGGTTCCACAACTCTTCCATTCTCCTCGTGTGGTCTTGCATTCATAGCAGCATCCACCTCCTCCACTGTGGCGTATGTGACGAACCCAAAGCCCCTGGATCCCTTGGTGTTTGGATCTCTCATGACCACGCAGTCCATGAGTGTTCCCCATTGCTCAAAATGGCTCCTCAGGCTCTCGCCGGTTGTTTCGAAGCTCAGCCCTCCAATGACGAGCTTCCACAGCTGTTCCGGCTCTTTGGGAGACTCTGACTTAGAGATGACCTTCAATGATGCTTCCTCAGGCACGTGAACAGGCAGAAAGCTTAAAATGTTTTCATAACTTAGGCTTTTCATGACAATGAGATACATCAGCTCCTGGCAGCAGCAATTACTTCAGAGGATGATGGGCATCAAAGAAACTCCACATGGAGTTTGTTTTCTTTATGGCCAAAGCTAGCCATGTGGGAAAAGAAAGTGCCCTTGCCTCAACTGCTGACAGTATGTTGTACAAATTGGACAAGCAGGTCACAGAAGAAAGTGACTGCAGAACTCTGCCAAGAAAAGGTGGGACAGTTCTTCAAAAATCTTCTTCACAAATAAGCCTGTCAGATATGCTAGGCCTGTAGGCCGAAGATGGATGTCCCAACATTGCAGAGGAACTTTGGGTGACTGTCCAGGCAGCCTGATGTCCCTGTCATTAGGTAACATTATATCCTTCTGGGGTCTTCGAGGGAGTTGAAGAATAAATAGTTATAATTAGTTTTCCTTAGTTATAATAGAAAGTAAACTAGATACAAAACTTTAGACTCACCAAGATAAGATAGATAATTAAGTATTTTCTCTAATTTTGTCAAATGCAAATGGATTGGATATTGTTACTGTAATTCTTACTTAATAACTGTTTTTTGTTTTACTATATTAAGGTTAAAACCTTCCTTTTTAATTGGACAAAAAAAAACTGGGGAAATGCTGTGGAATAATCTTCTTGTACACTGTAAAGATTTGTCACTCGAATTGGTTTAATAAAATGCTGATTGGCCAGTAGCCAGGCAGGAAGTATAGGCAAGTTGACCAGACTAGGAGAATTCTGGAAAGAGGAAGGATAAATTCAGGAGTCACCAGCCAGACACAGAGGAAGCAAGATGAGAATGTCGCACTGAGAAAAGTGTGGAGACCCACAGAGGTTTCTTAGTGAGAACTTAGTCAGGGTCTGAGAATCTGAGCTTGCTTCACCCAGCAGGGCTGCGTAAGGGGATGATTTGACCACAGGCGTGGTTACCAGGTGTTTGGAAGTGTCTACACTTGGCTGTGTGGTATGCTATTATCTAGCAAGGGGGAGGGCTTTTGCCCTACTCCTTGGCATTGTTATAAAAAGCCCTTTTGAATAAATGGAAAAGGCCTTTGGTTATTAACCCAGGTCCTCCTGAAGCTATCCTGCGTTTCTTTCTTCTCTTCACTATCTTTATATCTAGTATTTTCTTATCTCTCTCTTCTCCTCATAAGAACCCTTGAAAAGGTAGGAGCTGGCCTCCCACAGAAAAGGTACCAAGCCACATGGCTAAACATAGATAAGAATTATGGGTTAATTTAAATGTAAGAGCTAGTTAGTAATAAACCTGAGCTACCGGTCGAGCATTTATAAGTAATATTAAGCCTCTGAGTCAATTATTTGGGAAGCGGCTACCAGGTATTTGGGAACAGGCAAGTGGGAGAGAAACTTCATGTGTGTGTGTGTGTGTGTGTGTGTGTGTGTGTGTGTGTGTGTGTTGGAAGCTTCTAGTAGTAAGTTTTCATATGGTTATTCTAAAGGCCTTTGGTGTTAGCCATTCCTCCCTATCCCTTCCTCCACCCTGGCCTCCCATCCCCCACATTCATTAATCCTTTTGTTCTAATTTCCAGTTTATCTCTTCATAACACCAACCACTTTCTGATTGACTTTGAAGACCCATTCCACAAGTTGAAAGACACACATAGCATCATTATCAGGAAGCAAAGCAGTGACACATGAACTCACAGCAATCAGGACAGCATAGGCAAGATCTGCTCAAGTTCAAAAGAGAAAAATCGCAGTATGGAGCTGGGAGGTGGCATTAAGTCCCACAACAGCCAAGGAGCTGTTGGCAATTGATAGCTTCTGGGAGAAGAAAATAAGTTTGCTTTAAGGTATGGCCTCTGGTTGGTTGACTATGCTGCAGCTGAAGGTCCAAATATAATCAGCACAAATTGTACCTGATGGAGTTAAAAAAAGGAAAGATGACACAAAGCCAGATGGATAGGAAAGGGGTGATGGATCTTGGAGGACTTGGGGGAAGGAGATAATTATGATCAAAATATATTGTACAAAATTCTCAGAAAACTAATAAAAAATGAGAGAGAAAAAGAAAAGAATCTGTAAATCTCTACAATGGCTATGCTAGACTGCAGGTGTTTATATGCCTCTCTGATTATACTGAATATTCCTTAAGGCAAAATCTGTACTTTGTTCACTTTTATAATTTAAAAGGAATTAATAAACCTGATGTTATAGTATTCACTAAGCAATCATTGAATAAAATAAAGAATACTCAGGAAAGCTCTATTGACATATGTGTGTATATATAAGCATTCCTATGTCATTTGCATGTGTGATTGCAGTAGAAAAATAAAAGCTGATCTCAAGAACGAAAGCTTCAAAGTGGACTATGGGCTGCATGGAGTGTGGAGCAGCTTCCGGGGAGAATGCCAGACTGATGCCAGAGGAGTCTCCGCACACCTCCGCCCACCTCAGCTGCCAGAACATTTCTACAGTTCTGGTCCTTTCTGACGGAGCCTACACGGTGATGCCTTGTAGACTGAGCTGGTATAAGACGGTATCTCATTGGTGACCGAACTTCCATCTCTCTAACATAGGACGATTCGGAAAATCCCTTCCTACATGTGTGAGTGTGTGTTTCTGTTCAAGCCTCTATTTTCCTACTCACTTCACTTACTCATCTGCAAATTTCTTTACATGCTCCCGCTAGCACTTTCCTGTTAGTTACACAGATTGGATTTCTCCATGTTTGGAAACTGTCTTGTTAAAGTTCACTAAGATGCTAGTTTGAATAGAACCAAGCTTACAAATATTATTTGGTTATGTTTATAAAGGTTATTTTGTTTTTTAGGTGTGTCCGTGTGTGTGTGTGTGTGTGTGTGTGTGTGTGTGTGTGTGTGTGTTTATTTGCACATGTGCGCAGGGTCCTGTGGAGGCCAGAAAAATGCATACTATTCCTTGAAGCTAGAGTTGCAGTTGGCCGTGGGCCACCTGTGTTCGGTTTTTGTTTTGTGTTTTGTGTTTAATCTTTCCCTGGGGTTAAAGAGATGGGACAGCCGTTAAGAGCACCGCCTGCTCTCGCAGAGGACCTGAGTTCAGTTCTACACATCCACATGACAACTCACAACTGTCCATTACTAAAGGTCCAAGCGGTCAAATGCCTTCTTCTGGCCTCTCAGACACCACCCTACACACACATAGCATTCTGTCACACAGAGACACATTAACAACACTAATAAAACGTGAGTCTTCGCCGGGCGGTAGTGGCGCACGCCTTTAATCCCAGCACTCGGGAGGCAGAGGCAGGCGGATCTCTGTGAGTTCGAGGCCAGCCTGGTCTACCAAGTGAGTTCCAGGAGAGGCGCAAAGCTACACAGAGAAACCCTGTCTCGAAAAACCAAAAAAAAAAAAAAAAAGTGAGTCTTCAAAAGTAAAAGGAGTGTAATTGAAGATCTCTGGTACATAGGAGTGCACAGACATATATACATGAACACACATGCACACACTCAGACCCATGCACATAGGCACATACATACATACATACATACATACATACATACATACATACATACACATATATGCACACACATACATACATGCATACACACATGCACATACATGCATGTACACACACATATTCAGGCACACACATATGCATACATACACACAGGCACACACACACCTACACACATACACATATCTACACACACAACACACACACACACACACACACACAAACACATGAACAGAATATTTTTGAAGAAGGTGTTCTTTGTTTCTCCATATCTGAGAAATTACTATGCAAACATTTTTTGTATAGAATGACCAAAAGTGGGACTAGAAGTGTGGAGAGAGGGAGGCACCATCTTTTGCAGTTTTGGGGGAGCATTCAGGGGCACAGAATCTGCATTCTCTTCAGCAACAGTAGGTGGGTGAGTGCTAGCCCCTCAGCTAGCTGGTAACCAGCCCATCTCCAGCTGATTGGTTATTTTCACTGTTGGTGAGTTACTTTGTCTTAGTCACAGCTGGGTGATCTCAGCTGGCTGGAGGATGCTGCCTTCTCAGGGCCTCTTCCCTCCTGAAGCCACACTAATAGCCAAAGTGTGGCCGTGCAGCCCCCTCTGCCTGGGGAAAAGCATGGTCAGCTGTCTCACAAACAGCATCTCTAACATGTAGGTAATAAACTGAAGCTCTCATCCAGCTGGGAAGAGGCAAGTCGGAGCTGTTTTAACACTTTATGAGTGCCCAGCATCTTCAGGCTCTGCACACTCGGAGCACCCAGTGATTGACAGACTGGGCTTGAGCTCTGGATTTGGTAGCAGCCTGTGATGAGACTGCCTGAAGAGGCAGAGGCCTCCCAGATCTTTATTTTTAATGTGCATGCAGGGGTGTGTTGGAGGAGGATAAATGTACTGTATATGATAGTCTAACGGACCCTCTGTTTTTTAGTGTTGTGAATATTGACTTCCAAATGGATTTAATCAAAATCAATAACAAAATGTACGGTAATGAAGTAATGTAAAAGGCAGTAATGTATAGGCCAAGAGGTTGACTACTATGGAATATATTAACAGAAAGCAGCGTTAGGAGAACGAATCGCCCTGTTCCCAGTCTTTCTTCACCTAATATAAAACAATAGGAAAGAGAAGGGAGATTCTAACACTGTCCATGAATCAGGTCCTTTCCAGAGCTGTAAAAATATTATCTCCTTAGCAAATTTAGCAAAATGTCATCAGAAGACAGAAAGAGAAGAAATTAAAAATCAGTTTACAAGATCATAAAACTGACTCAAAGATTCTATGATAAAATGACCGGCTCTTAACAATATTTTAATGATTTCCTAAGAGTCAAATGACTTTAAAATGTTTTATGTATATTCTTGGAGCATGTCCAGACACCCTAGAGTTAAATGTTAAAGGGTACAATTGTTAAGATCTGTCCACTCACTAAATCTATAACCTAGTAGGTGAATGGGGGAAAATATACTATGTAAAATTGTCCAGAAAGGCCCAGGATGGTTTTGAACAATCAAATTTCACAATAGACATTATGGCTTTAAAACACAGAGAAAAGCAGCTTATCCTGATGGTGTCTAGAAGTCTTTTGTTGTTGTTTCAAAGGAATCCTAGTGATCTCATCAGCTTCTGTCATACAGGATTTGAAGGGCTCCAGTGAGAATGGGTAACGCTCTATACAGAAAAGCTAACTCAGGTCTTGAGTCTCTCAGACTCTGGAACAACTCAAGCTCAGTGGTCACTCGAGCTTCCTTCTTTGCACCTTCTGTGTCCTTTTCTTGTCATTGGCTGTCACTCCTCTCAGTTCACCGCCCCCCCCCCACTATCCTTCTATTCTCCAGAGAAACTTAACAGAGCATGAATGAGAGACAGTGTGAGACAGCCAGCTCTTAATCATAGGTGAGACGGTGGGTCTCAAACAAAACAAACCTTCTTTTGTGGACCTTTTCTTGAAAGGAAGCAAAGAATAAGGAAGGGGAAGAGAACAGAGGATGTAGGAGGAGGTAAAAAGAAAGGAAAGAAGGAGAAGGGGAGGGGAGAGAAAGAGAAGAAAGGGAGGGAGGGCATGAATTAAAGCTGAAAGAACAATGTTTGCTTGCACAGTCCCTCAGCAATTGCTGTGCACTTCCGGTGCCCATTTCTGCAGCATGCCCTCCTGATTTGAGAGCGGCACTGAGACACGGGGTGCTGAGAGTGGACAGCCTAGGCACAGAGCATCTCAGGTCTGCTCACATTTCCTCCTGGTCCAACGCAGACTTCCTCAAAGCAGCTGTGATACCAGCCAGAGCTTCTGTTGGCCCTTTTCAGCCACTGGTAGCAAATGAAAGCTATAGCAGTTTGGGACTGACGAGGCTGTCTTAAAAGCTATCTTTGCCTGCTCAATATAAGGTTAGAAGCAGGTCACATGCCAGGATTTTTACCAAATTAATGCTTCCAGGGGGGTTACACTTATGGGATTTTTTTTTAACCTAAACAATCCCACCTTCTTTCATCGCTGCCTTTTCTCCCCTCCTCTCGCCATATGAACTAATTCAGAGGGGTAGACTTCTAGAATAATATATAAAGACTCAAGATATCAAGCAAGCCAAGATTTACCACCAGGCTGCATGCCCTCCACCTAAGTCATTCAGAAAAAGAAGACTCTGAAATAGCCAGTAATTTCATTTTGACAGGTTTCAAATAATCTTTGACATTCTGCTTCTTGGTGCACAATTTTCATCAAAAAAATTAAAGAGGTGCTTCCATTTGGGAATCATTTCCTTCATCTATTTTTCATTTAAATTGCACATTGGTATATTGAAGAAAAGGCTTCCTAAATCAGTTATCAGATGAATGTAGGAATGTAAATCTAAATCTAATTGCCAAGCTTATTGTTCCCCATGCAGGCTTTAAAAAAAATGTGGTGTGTGTGTGTGTGTGTGTGTGTGTGTGTGTGTGTGTGTGTGTGTGTGTAGGTCAGAGGACAACTCTTCATACCATGCACGTCCCAGGTATTGAACTCAGGTCATCAGGCTTGGTGGCAAGTCCCTTTACCTGCTGAGCCACCTTGCCAGCCTACTCCTCTGAAAAAAAAAAATTTTTTTTTAAGGAAAAGAAAGAAACTAACTACTTTCTTGCATGGTATTTCCATATCAAAGAAGGATATTGTCACCTTCATGTCAATTCAATGAGGAAAAACTCCCTTATATCCCTGTCAGCACATACATGGTAACTCAGATAGGTGAGGCTGTTTGTTTACAGTGGTAAAGTCCATAATGATTCCGTGGGCACCTGCATGTTCCTATCCATTGTATGTAGGCTCTGGAATAGGAAATCCAGAAGAATACAGCAAACAATGACACTTGGTTGACAGATATGATGTCGAGTTGATAGAAGGCCCTGAATTCCAAAATCTGAGGTATTTGGACTTTATCCATAAAATGATATTGATTGAGTATGAAATGAAAAGAAATGAGACAAAAGCTATTTCAGGAAGATTTATGTATTGTGGCTGCTTAGCAACAAGGGAGGGAGAGTACGAGAAGGAACAGGAGTTGGATAGGAGAAGAAATAGAGGCTGGCTGGCTGGGCATGGAGGTACCGGCGCAGTCATCCACAGCCCAGGACAAAGGGCCTGACCCCAGTGCTCATGTGTTGACATCTCACCCTAGGTGTCTCAGAATTGACCATACTGGAAAATATGATTTCTGAAGATGTAATTAAAGAGACCATGCTAGGGAGACTAGGTCCTAATTCAATATGACTAGTGACCATGTGAAAAAGAAGAAAGAAAGAAAGAAAGAAAGAAAGAAAGAAAGAAAGAAAGAAAGAAAGAAAGAAAGAAAGAAAGAAAGGAAGGAAGGAAGGAAGGAAGGAAGGAAGGAAGGAAGGAAGGAAG
>CABHPP010001013.1:21165-41896 GCA_902168425.1 Peromyscus attwateri
AAGGAAGGAAGGAAGGAAGGAAGGAAGGAAGGAAGGAAGGAAGGAAGGAAGACAGGAAGGAAGGAAGGAAGGAAGGAAGGAAGGAAGGAAGGAAGGAAGGAAGGAAGGGAGAAAGGAAGGAAGGATTTGGGCAGATGACACATCTCAGTACATAGAGGAGTTTGCTACCAAGTTTAAAGACCTTCGTTCAATGCCCAGGTTTGTAGGAGAAAACTGACTTTCATGAGTTGTCTTCTGACCACTATACAAAGGATCCAAGCACACAGACACACACTAAGTAAATAAACAATTGAATTGAATTTTTAAAGTGGGAAATTTGGATACAGACACACTCACAAGAAAACTACAGGAAGGTAAAGGCAGAGATGGAGGTAATCCTTCCATAAGCCAAGGAACCCAAAGATGGCCAAGACACCTCCAGATGTCAGCTCATGGCAAGGGACATTAGTTTTCTCAGCTTTAAAAAAAAAAAAATAACAAAAATTAAAAAAAAAAACTGAAAAGCAACCCAGTCTTAGACTTCCAAACCATGAGACACAAGTCCCTGTGTTTAAGCCACCCAGTTACCTGGTTTACATCCCTTGTCATGACTCAGACAACGAGAACTTTTCATCGGACTCTCACTGTGTGGAGTGAATTCAAACCTGAAAAGAGTAGATGGAGTTCTCCCTCTCAAGGGGTTTCCACTCTAGTCAAGAAAATTAGGTAGAAAAAAGGAGCAAATTATATACATGCTTTAAAGTAAAAGTAGGACAGGTATAAGAGATGCAGGGAGTGGAAGTGTTTCTGTGATGAGATGAGTCTGGTCCCCAAGACCTGGAGGTCACAGGCTGAGTGACTAACAGAGAGCCTGACCAGAAAGCTGCGGTGTATTGATATGCTCAGAGTGCAGAACCCAGAGCCCTGCAGGAGTTCAGATGAGGTGCAGGAGGCTGAGCAAGGCTAAGGGAGATTTGTGAGGACGTGGGATTGTATTTGTAATGTAAACATTACAATAGTTAAATGTGACCATCACAGGAAGCAAACTTCAAAGGAGGTATTTAGATGTAGGAAGAGGCCATTGAAGCTTCCAAAGTTGTTCAAGTAGAATGATACTGTCTTTGGCTAAACTAGGAGCGAATACAGTCAGCTTGTGAAGGGCATGTTTGGGCATAATTGCCAGCAGTTTATGACAGGGCTACCGTTTGCACATGGAATAAGTGTTTTCCCCTAATTCTCCAATTGAAAGGAGATGGCTCAGTCCATAAGTACTTGTCGCATAAGCATGAAGGACCTGAGTTTGATCTCCAGCACCCACATGAAATTCTGGACATTACAGGATGGCTCTGTAATCTCAGTATTGGGAAGTGGGGACGGAGGATCCCAGGGGCACTGGACAATCATTCCAGCCAAATTGAAAGTCTCTGTGTACACAGAGAGAAGATACATGGAAAAAAAATAGTTGAAAGGGATTGAGGAAGATATTGATATTGACTTAGGCCTCCACGTGCATTATATAGACACATGCATGTATGGTTCACACATGGGTGCACACACATAAACCACATTCAGAGGATAAAAGAAAGAGGGAGAGAAGCCAGAAAACACACACACACACACACACACACACACACACACACACACCCCAGAGCCTCACTATGTAAAGTCTTCAGTCCCTCACACACATTCATATTCCATATCTCACTGTGTGGACTCCTCCCTCACCCCCTCAGGACACTATCTGCAAGAACACCAGTAACAGATGCGGGACCTAGACTAGGAACTTCAGATCCATGAACAAAACAAACCCCCCTCTCCTGGTAAAGTACTCAGCTTTGGGTATTTCATTATGGTGATGAAAACAAGACTAGTAGAGACAGCCACAGGGCTGCTGATAAAAAAGAAGCCTCTCTACATCTGAACAGGTTTCAGCACTCCAGACTCAGTTGATCCCACAGTATGACTGGGCCCACAATGACTGCCAGTGTTTTCAAAGGGTGCATTCCCAAGCAAAGTGCATTTTAACAGAGAACCTCTCCATCCTTCAAAATGTTCCCTGCCTTTCCCTCTGGTGCTCTCCCTGGTGAGAGCCATTGGTGGAATCGTTTTCAAAGTGCTTGCCTTTCATCACAGGCCAATATAAATCATAAAGTGCGGTCCCAGCTTTTGCAAGGATTGGTTCAATTGCGAGAAAGTGTATGTTTGATCTGCAGAGGCTCTCCAGGGGAAAATGTTCTGAGCAAAAGGGCAGCATTTCATTCTCTAGAAACAAACGCTTCGTCGTCCTTCGGCCATGAAGGCTGCATCTGCTCAAGGGTAGGCGCTTAGAAGAGGGAGACCAAGCGTGACTGAGATCACGAGGGCATGGTTCCTGTCTGATTATTCAAATTAAATATCTGACTTCAGCAGGTGCCCGGTGATGGGTCCACTTGGACTGCATCTGTCTTCATTTTCCTAGAAAATGGCTAGCATTATTTTCTTCAAACTCTGTTATGATAGATTTTCCAAGTGTTATGCATATGTCAACGATTTGTGTATTTTCATAATTCTACTATTAAATGGGGGCAGCTATAAAAAGCAGCTGCCTTATAAAGGCCAACCCCTGCTCTCCTCATATGGGCAGATATTTGTCTCTGATTAGATTTATAGTTTTCTTTGTATCCATAATCAATGCGGTCTCAATCAAATAACTCTAATCAACTTCGCTTCTTAATTTGATGAATTAGACTAATAAACTCCAATTTTCACCAAGAAAATATAGGCTTAAAGTCAACTCCTTTTCTTTCAATGAGCCACTTCTACAATTTCTAAAATTACATTTTTCATGGATTTTGACTAAGCTAAATTTTCTGTTGGAATAGGTTCAAAGATAAGAAGGGTTTGTGTACCGATAGAAACAGCCAGATGTTTGCATTTGCTTATTGATACACTGTGGTATCTTCAGTCTCTGTAGTGTTTGTTGGGAGTGGGATCTACCTTCTGAAGTTGTTTTTCCAAGTGTTAGGAATAACCTGAGGCTTGGCCCTGCCATCCATGTCCCATACTAGTGCATGGATTGTAGACAGCTGTAGCCTCCTTCACCTCACTTCTCAGACAGCTTGTGGCTGCCTACACTCTTGGGTTCTCCACAACTAACACAAGCTAGTAAAATCCAAGTTGAGTTTAATTTAATTCCATGATCACTTTTACATCACCTCCTATGTGCATAATTTGTGTAGGTTTTAAGTTTGTTTTGGGCTGGTGATACTAGATTGGTAATTGTCTTGAATAGTCACTGATCTATAGAAAAGCAAGCTTCAGGGTCACCTGGTTACCTCCTCCTTATTGGGGTGAGCACTTGTGACAGTCCCTAAATGAGTGCTCCTAAAATCCTATTTTCCTAAGAATTGGAGTGGTAGGTACATCTTTGGGTCTCTTAGACTTTGATGTTGCCTGACATACTGTGGCCCCTAATTCACAGATCAAATGCTTCCTAGGTAAAGGGGGCATTCTTTCTATAGATGATGTGAATTTTACCCTGCTCCTGAAGGGGGAAGAACAGCCATGGTTAGAAGCCTGGAGCTTTTCGCTATCTTCATCATCAGGGAAGTGGGGAGGAAGGAAGAGGGGTTGGTGAGTGACTGATCAAGTCTATGTGATGAAGCCTCTAGGCAATGCCTGTATGTGGGGTCAGAGGGTTTTCAAACTGGTGAACACATGGAGGTACTCTGAGACCGGCCCACCTAGAGGGGTCTGCAGCTCCAAATCCGCCCTGTGTATCTCTTCCACCTGGATGATCCTACACTGTATCCTTCGTATAGCACACCGGCAGTCTAGAAAGTCCAACAGAAACTGTGGGTAAGCTGAGTACCCAGCACTCACAGTTGGCATGGAAGTGGGACAGTCTTTAGGATGGCCCCTTATCCTGTGGCATCTGCTCTGACACTGGACAATCGGGGTCAGAATGAGTCAGAACAGGGTTGGGCTGAAAGACATAAGCTGATGTTGAAGAACTGCTCAGTGTCTGTGGGGTCGGGGAGGGACTCAGTACAATAGCTGAACAAAAGCTCCATGTTTTACTTGAAATAAATGAAAGTTTTCCTTATATACATATTCCAAAGGTCATCAGAACAAACTCACAGGAAGAGCCACATTGTTTGGTGACACCAGTCTTCTAGCTCTTATCATCTTCGGTAAGTAAGGAAAGTAACTTGGTAGTAAATGCCAGGGATACAGTTATAGCCCTGGGCAGGACTGAGCACATTATCTAGCACAGTTCTCTTACTGAGGCCCAGAAAGGTACATGATTGTCTTAGCCAGATACTTTATTGCTGTCAAATCAAGAATTATAACTTCATTCAGTGAGTCTTAATTTCACCCACCCACCTTCCCCTCTCTCTGGGTAATTAGATATAAAGAGACAGGCTATGTTCTCTACTTCTGTTCCAGGAGAGGAAATGGAAATAGAAAAGACAATTTGGTAAATGTCACCATTATAGTATTAAAACTCAGCTCCAGCAAGGTAAGAGATGCTGACTTTCCCTCAGACTTTCTTTCTCCTATGATGGGAGTACACTGCCTCGTTCTTTCCCATCTCAGAGAGCTAGATGGACAGGGACCTGTGCAAGAGGCAATGTTAGCAACCACATCGGGAGACTGTACCAATACTGCTCAGTGGGATCAAATCATCTTTATTATCACTGTATGGACTTAAATGACTTCTTTAAATCTCTTCTGTTTTCGCCCTGCATCCATAAAACAGGGATTCTTTAGCATTAGCATTATTATGAATATTGTATGATTGATATTTATAAGTGACTTGATTTACCTTGCACATAGGTTTCTATAGATATTTGTAGACAAATATAATACAAAAATGTCAAGTCGCCCATCTAAAATACAAGGCAGAATACAGAGGCTTATTTTGACAAGACATTTCTTTTCTGTTTTTCCTAAGAACCTTATTTCAGAGTGAGAAACTTCTGTTGCAAATTTGTAGTAAAATTATTCTGCACTATTCGTACTATTCTTAAAGGTGTAAACTTTAGCTAAAAAGGGAAATCGCATCATTGGATAGAAGACACTATACATATCTACTTTTCATTATTCATCACCTCAGAGCTGGGGTTATGACTTGGTGAGTAGAGGGCTCACCCAGAATGCATGAAGCTCTGAGTGGAATTCCCCAGCACTAGCAAACTAGGTAAGGTGGCCCACACCTATAGTCACAACTCTCAGAAGGTGCAGACAAGGAAGTTAAAACAGTCATACACTGATTGTTGATGCTACCATCCATTTCATGGACTTTCTCCTTGACATATTCAGATTTTAGCAATTTCACTGCATGAGTAGGTGGTGAGGTGTTAATATGGATGTGTTCATGTTGTGCACACACAGGTGTGTGCTTGCCTGTGGACATTAGGTCTCTTTGTCTATAACTCTCCCCCTTGGTTATTGAGACAGCATCTCTCACTGAACCTGGGCTTTGACAATTCAGCAAGTCTGGTTGACCAACAATCTCTAGGAATCATCTCTGAGGTTCCAAGTGTGAGCTGCTAAGCCTGGGTGTATATATTTAATGTGGGTGCTGGGGAATCTTTATGCTGGTATGGCAAGTGCTTTACCCACTGAACAATCTCCCTAGCCCTTTGTGATGCATTTTATAAAGTCAACGGGATAGAAGAACAAAAGCCACAGTCAGGATGGTGTAGTCTAACTCAAGACGCAACCATCACCGAAGGCCTATTCTGGTCCCCAGTGGGAACCTAAATACCATTTGTGATCTGTGCCAGTGCCCATTGACTCTGGGTGGTCAATGTCGGGGCCTATTTTGCAAAGAGAGAATTGGGATTCCAAGGTGGTCAAGAAAAAAATTCAGTTTGACCTTAAAGAAATTAAAAGAAATCCATATGGGTCTATCAGGGATAAAATGTCTAAGAAATGGGTAAAAGGGCAAGAGATCCATGCCCCAAAGCTGGCTGTGTCTGCTCTGGGATGCAGTTTCCATTTGCAGCTGAAAAAGCACCCACTTAGTGCACCCTTAGCCATGCTGCAGAGAGTACTGAGAATAAAGATTTGTAGGCATTCCTTTCAGAGCAAATATCTGTCCTAGGATTTCCCAACAGTGTAACCATTCCTGTGTATGAAGGAAACACTTGCTCAGTGAGTGACAGAATAAAAGATCATACAGGATGGCAACCTAGAGTCAGCAAGGCTAAGGGACACATAAAAGGATCCCTCACTCCCAAAACTCCTGTCCAGTTTGCTACCATACCCTAGCATGCATGCTCGTGTGTATACACACACACACACACACACACACACACACACACACACACACACATACACACAAACCTATTTTTGTTTCTTGAGATAGGATGTTGGCCTCCAACACTCTATATATCATAAGAATAACTCCTGATCCTCCTGTCTCTACCTCTTGAATGCTAGGTGTATACCACCACAACTAGCTTACACAGTACAGGGATCAAACTTGGTGTTTTGTGTTGCTAGCTTTCTTAGTTTTTATTCTCAAATTAACACAATCTAGAGCAACCTGGGAAGAGGAAACAGCAATGAAGAACCACCTCCTTCAGACTGACCTGTGGGCATGTCTGTGTGGACATTTTCTTGATTGCTAATTGATGTGGGAGGGCCCAGCCATTCCTAGGCAGGTGGCCCTGGGCTACATAAGAAAGCTAACTAAATATGAACCAGTGAGTGAGCCAGTAAGCAGTGTTCCCCCACAGTCCCTGCCTTGAGCTCCATCTTGACTTCCCTCAAAGATGGACTGTGACTGCAAGTGTAAGGAGAAATAAACCTTCTCCTCTCCTTCTCCGAGTTGTTTCAGTCATGGCATTTATCACAGCAACAGAAAACAAACTAAAATACTAAGTAAGCACTCTACCAATTTAGCTACATCACCATCCACCACCTATTAACCCCAAGAAACCCTCTTCACTTCCCATCTCCCACCAGCACAATCTGAATGTAATAACTAGATCCCCATTACATAAATTTTGAGGATCTTAAAGAGTTAAGCACAAAGACATTCTCTTCTAGGGATATATTTCTCCCGTTTATCCAGAGTAGCTTGTCTTTGCAAATTTCCAATATTATTTTATTTTAAGACATTAAATTTTATCACTATAATAAGTAGAAATAAAATGTGGAATTGGTAGCAGAATTTCAGGGCTGCGATAGAATTCCCAAAGGTTCCCCATGTCCTTTTAAAGATTAAATACAATAATGAAAGATAACTGTGTAAAATGCCAGCTCTCCTCTTCCTCATCTCCTCTTTGTGTACTCAGTCAAGAGGTCTTACTGCCAATCATATTCTAAGAAGGAAACAGTACTGGAGATTTTGTTTCCACCTATGTTTTTGTTAGGCCCCCTCCCCCGTTTCTCTTATTCCATCACGAGTTTGATGCTAATTCTGTGTACATATACCGCCTGAAATAGATACATCCTCTCTAATATCATGATGTAGACAGGTTGTTGGTGGTTTAGAAAATACTGAACAGATAGAATTACTAATTTCGATGAATTATAGAGAATAGTAAGTTGGAGAAAAAGATATCCATTTATCAAATCTGAGTGTGTATTATATGTGTGCGTGTGAGTGTGATTTTGTATTTCTCTTAAGATGTATCAAAAATTTTACTTGATATGAATATTAGAGTTTGCCCAGAGCCCAATGACCTGAGCTTGAATAAACATAAAGAAGTGTTTTTAATGATATTAAAGCTTTTTTCAAATATATTTCTAATGAGTTTCATTTTGATATTCCAACATAACCACAAGGAATTTTCACACACATAGACAAAGAGAGATGGAGAGACAGAGAGAGACACAGAGACAGAAAGCATAGAATAAGACACTAGAATTCAACATGTCTTTTCACATGGCAATAGGAACTCTCGTCAAATCTTGTGGGGCTTCTTCAGCTTCAGAGACATTTAAACCTAGGCCCTCACTTCAAATGCAGATAACAAGCAGACTGTAGACAAGCTGCTCTTTCGGAGTTAGAGGCTCCTGTTCCCCTCATCCTGTACTTTTCAGCATGACTTCTGAAGAAGCTTGCTCTCCAGCGCGCACACTCGTCAGCCCAGTGCAGCCAGAAGTTGCACCGTGTTTTCAGCACAGCCAAGAGAAACAGATCACACCTACTGGCCGTCTATGGGGGGTTGATGTATCTTGCCAGGTACTTGATGTTCCTGTCATTTTACCCTGACTGCATTACTGTAGAGTAGAATATTCTTATTTCTACTTCAAGACCTTGACAGGAAGCCTTGAGTGCTGGCCTCTAATCCCCCAGCCAGAGGCAATAGAGCCAATTCAAGCCTCGCCTCGCTGGATATCCAGCTCTTATACAGGACCACTAACCTTGATGAGTAGGGAGTCTGAATCTCATTTTCTGCCTTCCATCCCCCTTTCCCCTCCACCTTCTCTATTTGGAAGCACGATCTTACATCACTGCTTCCTCGAGGAGTCTCACGGCTGAAAGTAATGCTGTTTTAATGTCAGCCTTTCAACCCTGTGTCCTCATGTAATAATGTTATCTTTGATGACAACTTAATCCAATTTCACAATTATTCGGACCCTATGTGCTACTAAACTAGAATCCAAGGGAGTTTAAACTACCCTCATACTCAGTTCAAAACTATGTTCTCTACAAACTGACTGCCAGAGAATCAGAGGGACACAACCCTGCTGCCTTTCCTGAAGCTCCTGACCCACAATGGAACAGGAGTGAGAAACAGAAAGACAGAAGTCTCTAGTTCATTCTGGTTTAGTTTCTAAATAAGGCAAGGCAAAGGAAACACCTCCCTGCCCTATTCCAGCCTGGGGTGGGGGGGACAGGAGGGGGGAGTCATCCTAGGTTCTCTGCCTCAACCTTGACCCAGGCCTGCTCAGGCTCTTCTCACCCAGAGGCTGAGGAAGGTCTGTGCTATGGAGGCCTCCAGTCAAGTGCATGGGGTTTTCTACGGACAGTGTCTGGCTCTTCCTAGTGTGCTTACTCTCTTCATGAAAGACCCAAGAGGAGTGGCATCTTCCTCTGGCTACCCAGGTTTCAAGTACACCCTCAGGTTAGACATCCCTGAACGTGATACAGACAACCCTGGGGGTCAACTTCCAGCTCCATCCTCCTACATGTAAATCCTACCCACCATTGAGCCATCCTCTATCCCCGTCAAAGACCTCGGCATCCTAAGATGGGGAAGCACTGCCCGTGCCTTCCCCATAAGTCACAGAAGTCCAGTCCCTGAATAATCAGTAGTCCAGGCTCCTCTTGTGGGTCTTCTACCTTTCCAACATCTTTACTCAACTCTATAGAGAAACTACAGAAGACACCTAGCATTTCAGTGAATCATCTCGACTTAGTTATTCCCTCCTGCACTATATTAATAGACACTTATGTTATTCCTATTTTATATAAAGAATACACACTTCTACTTTTTTGAGAGGTGGGCTTTTTTGTTTTTGTTTTTGGGTTTTTTGTTTTGTTTTGCTTTGTTGTTGTTGTTTGAGACAGGGTCTCATTGCCAGCTTAGAACTCACTGTGTAGACCTTGCTGGCTTAAACATACAGAGATTTGCCTGCCTTTGCCTCCTGAGTGCTGGAATTAAAGGTGTGCATCACCATGCCCAGCCAGAATACACACCTCACATACACAAAGATGTATGTGCACCCCCACACACACACACCAGACTTTTCCCCCATATTACCCCCCTCTAGTGTTCTGTCAGGAGACCACTTTTGAGAAATGCTTTTGTTTTTTCTCTTTGGTCTAATGCTGTTCCACAAATGGATGTCATTTTAGAAGCCAGAAATTCTGCTTTGAATACACCTGTATCAAAGCTCAGGGCTTTTTACAGCATTACCACATCTCCACTGAGCATACAAAACCTTCCTAGTGTTCCAGGGCTTCTGCCTGCAATGAGAAATGCTGGGTCACATCCTGACCTTGAGCTATTTGCCCAGCTGGGATGTTTTTTCCACCACCCCTCAAAGCACTCAGCTATTTCTGAACCCTGGCTTCTTTGCAATCGCTTACCAGGCAATAATTATACAGGTCCTCTGTTCGTCCTAGAAACGGGAAGAGTCTCAGCTCCTCTGGGGGTGGAGAGGCACAAACAGCACCGGTGAGAAACAACACAAGAGGATTTCCAAAACCCCTAAATGTCCCTCCCACCTGCAGTCCTGAGCTCTGAAATGTTGGAGCCTCAAATCTGGACAACTACTGATCCAGCCTCAAAATGAAGTTTGATCACCACAGCTGTGCCAGTGATGGCAAAGTGGGGGTGGGGGACTAGTAGACGGTAGAGAGAGGGGCTTTGTGTCTCAGGATCTCCTAGCAGAAAGCAAAAGCTCACAAACAGAACTCGTGGGAACTCTGGGAGCAAAGGACACTATTGGAAGGAGCCAAGTAAACGACTTCTCCTGGACATGTCATATAGATCAGGGTTAGGTGGATGATTTAACATGAAGAATGTGTCATAAGATTTTAAAATTAAAAAGGTTAGGATTCTAGTCTCTGTAGTGGGGCTTTCAGGTCCTACTTACATCTGTCACTGGTCACTGGCTCTGAGAAAGCTGTCTCTAGGCTTAGTTCTTCATTTTTAAAATGAGGGAAACAGCTCCCCAACTGACTCCGGAAACAGCTATTGTAGATGCACTAAAAGACAGTGTCCCTCAGTGAGAGATTCTGTCCCAAATATGAAATGGAAAGCAATCAAAAGAAAAAAATCGTAAGGTCAACTTGGGGCCTCCACATATATCTACCTAAACACAAACACACGCATGTGTGCACATACATATCTATACCACACAAATGCACACACACAAATACGCATGCACATACACGCACACACACACAAATACACACATATAGACACACATAAATACACAAAACACACACACAATTGTAAATAAAACAGCAGTCTTAGCTTTACAAATTAGTATAGAATGGATTCTGCCATTCAATTCAATAGCAGTGTCTGCAACTGTTTTTTTTTAATTCAATACATAGTTCTATCATTTTCTTTGCTGCCTGTCACAATCGAGATTTTATTATGTGCTTCTAGTTTCAAATCCCTTTTTAAGACCATCTAAAATTATCTCTAGTTTGCCCCATGTTTATGCTTTTATCTCTGTTTTAACTCAACACTCTGTTGCGTTCCTTCCATCCTTTAATTGGCTTCCTACTTTCTTAACAGTTAATTAATTCATTGCAAAATAGCAGGTATAAGCTTTGATCATAGAATGGTTTCCTACAAATATGACCCCCTGTCTAGAAATCTGCCCAGGCCTTGAAATCTTCCGCAATTCTAGGTAATTTGCTTGATGGTTGGTACCTGTTCCTGGTATCTAATTGGTATCCCAATGCTTTGTCTCTCTTCCTAGTGCTGACTTGGTCCCTATGAGTGTCCCGTACATGGGCTCTATTTAATAATAAAAGCAGGTGGTTTGCTTGCCTCTCTGCTTGACTGGTTGCCTAGCAGAGAGAAAGAAAGGAAAGAGAAGAAGAAAGGAAGGCCTTTAATTACACAATTCATTTTGACTGAGGTTCTGTTGAAAATAAAAAAGATGTCATCTACTCCCAAGAATGTCTTTTTTTCTAATTTCACAGCAGAAGGAGATTCCCAAAAAATGACACCAAGGAAAGCCTACTGCTTCAACACTCAGTGTACATAAATATGACCAATAAGATGATATCTGTCATTTATTCCTGTGAGCAAATCCATCAGCAACCAACAGCAGCTCCTACCTATGGATGCTAAAGAAAATAAAATCATGCACACAACTCAGTGAAGCCAATATATTTTCATTCAAATGGAAACTGCTGAACTTGTACCCATCAAATCAACAATGTCATTACACTGAACTAACTCTGATCACCTAACTGAATATAAAGAACTTCAAAGAACACTTATATTCTCTTGTTAATACTAGGGAACACACACACACACACACACACACACACACACACACACACAACCACACACACACAACCATACACTCACTCCCGGAATATTTGAGGTTTTAGTCTTGTTGTGTGTATAGACACTCCATTGGTGTGGTTTTTCTCAGTGTCCATAAAGAACTCGAGCAATGTGTCTCCCCTTCCAGGCCTTTGCCTTTAAAGCTCTGATTTATGGTCTGAGGGCCTGAAGACAGTGTTTTACATAGCACAGTGCTTGTGGGCAGCCAGAGTCCCTGAAGGTGAGTGTATCATCTGAAAGGGTTTTAATGCAGCAAAGGAAGGAGTACTACCTCCCGGTAATCACATGATCAGCACACCTAAATGGACAGCCTGGGTCTGCATATTTAAACCTGCAGCTGGAGACGCATCTCTGTTTGCACAATGCTGTCCCGTGGCAGAATTACACAGCTCGCCATGGCTGCAGCCAGATAATTATTATTGATTCGCTCTCAAGCTGTCAATCTGGGGACAGCTCTGAGGCAGCTGGTGATGGACAGGGGGAGGATTGGACAGCCACCATCCAAGGAGGAAACTTCATCTCGAAAATGAACTTAGATGAGATGGTGCCGGTGGATAAGGGTAATTGATGATTGTTTCAGAGGGAAGGAAAAGAAGCAGGAAGATTTTTAAAAAGAAAAACCTTCTTGGCATTCATCTTGCTGTCCTTACTGGAGTATCTAGGGGCTATCTGCAAACTCCATCAAGTTTTTGTGCAGTTTTACACAGTAAGGCCGTTATTATTACTATGCCACCATAATTAGAAAAAGAAAAAAAAAAAAACACTTTTCAAATAAAGAGTAATTTCAGCCTGGAGACATGGCTCAGCCCATAAAATGCCTTCCATGGAAGCATGAGGATCAGAGTCAGATCCTCAGCATCATGTAAACAGTCTGATTGTGCGGCACATACCTGTGAGCTTGGCGCTGGGGAGGCAGAGACAGGAGGAACCCAGGGTTCCCCTATCAGCCTAGCCTACTCAGTGAGCTCAGGTCCTAGTGAGAGACCCTATCTCAATAAACAAGGTAGGTGGCACCTGTGGAGGAATGACAGCTGAGCCTGTCCCCTTGTCCTCACGTGCACACTAAACACACACACACACACACACACACACACACACACACACACACACCTCCAGAAAGTTATTTTTATTAAATATAGGCATTTTTCATATTCCTTGAGGCTTATACATTTTTGAAATGCAGGCACCATAAATTGTACTTGAAGATGCCCTTAAATGTGTATCTGCGTGGTCATTTTAACATCTCAGGGTACTTGCTGTAGCTATTTGATCCTTTGACAAATATCTGTTAAGCTCCTAATATTTGCAAGGCAATCTCCTCCTCTGAGCATGCTAGGTAAGCCATCAAATACCAGTTGACAACTTGATAGATGGGTGAATTGAAAAACCAAGTAGCTAAGTGACTGGTCTACACTCACAGATCCTACTAGAGGCTGAACTAAGCATGGAGTTTTTGCACACTCCCTGTGTCTTGGAGCCTTATTCATTCTCTAAAAAATATCTCCATCTGTTGAGTGACTGTTCTGAATAAACTATATAAGATACTCTATGTAGATTAAATGTGATCATTTAAAATTTACAGAGGCAAAATGGTTCACATGAACACTTTCTTACAGACACAGAAATGAGCCTCACGGAATTTCTGGACTCATCTAAGATGGTTGTGTGGGATCTCAGGCTCCCCTGTGTGGTGCTAAAACACAGGCAACTATGTCTTAGTATCAGAGCTACTTTGCTAGCTATCAGCACCGAGTTGAACCTACAATACAGCAAACCAGCCCTGGAGATGGCAAATCTTTCTTGCCTGAGGTGAAGAACATACCTTCTAGGATGTACTCCAGCAAAGCCTCAAGACCTGCAAGCCAGCTGTGCTGGGGAGTTTTTACTGTCAACTTGACACTATACAGTTTTCTGAAAAGAAGAAGCCACAATTGAAGAATTTCCTCCATCAGGTTGACCTGTGAGCATGTCTGTGTGGACATTTTCTTGATTGCTAATTGATGTGGGAGGGTCCAGCCACTGTGAGAGGCACCATCTAGGCAGGTGGCCCTGGGCTACATAAGAAAGCTAACTAAACACGAGTCAGTGAGTGAGCCAGTAAGCAGTGTTCCTCCACAGTCCCTGCCTTGAGCTCCGTCTTGACTTCCCTCAAAGATGGACTGTGACTGCAAGTGTGAGGAGAAATAAACCTTCTCCTCCCCGAGTTGCTCTGGGTCATGGTGTTTATCACAGCAACAGAAAAGCTAACTGATATTACCAGTGAATAATCCCCCATAAGAATTGAGGGTGCCAGACAATTTATTCATTTCCCCAGTGCCCAATGGGTCAGCAGCCCCAGCCTGTGGCGAGCACAGCTTGAGTTGGTCTGCACAGAAGATGAGCTGGGCCTTCGTAGCAGTTTTTGCACACTGCAGTTATAGCTCTATTTTCTGTTGCTAAGCTAAGGGAGAGCATCTAGAGAAGCTGGAGGCATCGCACCGATATTTAAATTATTGCAAATACCTCTTTCATTGTTTTAAGCAAAGTCACGTGAATTTGGAGTCTGACAGAACCAGCTTTCAATGCTCTGTCCCCAACTCTACCATCCGCTAGTTCTGGCTTAAAGCCTGCCTCAATTCATTTTATCAGTAAACGTGGAATAATGTTTTCCTCCCAAGGTTTTTGGAGTCTGTCTGAATCAAAGTCTAATTCTCCCTCATGTGAAGAGGCCAAGATGGGTACTTTGTGGTTCTGAGAGTTCTTTGTCTGTCTCAGGAGCCCACACAGTCTTAGAGGACACACTGGCCATTCTGCATTATGTTCCGCCTGAGGTGAGACTCCTTCACTAGACCACTCTGATAGCTCAAGTCAGCCATTTCCCCAACCCCTAGTGTGGTGGGGGCTTTAATGCCCTTTCAGTACCATTTTACGAGGCATGCTCAGAACAGCCAACCCTTCTCTCATACCTCATTTCTGAGGAGTGCTGAGAGGAGGCGCTACCTCCTTCTCTGTGGGGGAAAAGGGGGCTTAGCATCCTGGGAAGGGTCCTCTCTGCACCTCAGTGGAAGCTACAGGTGTCCTCCCTCCCCTACAAAGCACATAAATCACGCTTGTATCAAAGGCAGCACTGGCTGAGAAGAAGGTCTGGGAGGGAAGGGGCCAAGCTGTGGAGAATACTTAAGTAGAATTGGCAGCAGGAAGCTTTGATGGCCCTAGCAACACACACTTGAGTGGCAGAGCTGCAGTGTTGATTTTTCTTTTAATCTTCTCTCACCTTCATGATAACATACTTCTCTGCTGGAAAATTCCATTTTTATCCATTTATGGAACTAAGGCCAAGAATCACAAAAATATCACTTTGGCTGAATGTTGAAATAAGCCCACATTCCCTACCATTACCAAAAAGCAAAGCAGGGGAGGGAGAGAGTGCGTCTATATATAAATATATAAATATATATATATATATATATATATATATATATATATATATATATATGATATCTCTCT
Source organism: Peromyscus attwateri (assembly GCA_902168425.1). Lineage (NCBI taxonomy): Eukaryota > Metazoa > Chordata > Mammalia > Rodentia > Cricetidae > Peromyscus > Peromyscus attwateri. The sequence continues at coordinate 36,615 of CABHPP010001013.1, forward strand.
TTGTGGTCCTGATGTTGCCTTCCATGCTGTTGTTGCTAAGTGCTGATTCCGGGTACTAAAGCTAGCCTGGTAAACTTACAAATGAAGGTAGCATCAGTCTGACAAGAAGGGACAGAAAGAAAGAAAGAGGGAAGCTAGGAGATGAGGGGTCCTCATGGTTTTCCACTACCAGGCCTGGATGGCTTACTGGTTAAGAGCCAGAAGACCGTGAGTCAGTGTTGGTCAGGCTGGTACAAGAAAGCATGTTGGAGGACCAAGAATTGTTGTTAGACTAATTAAACAGAAATGTCTTTGCACCTGTCTCTCAATGCTGGACAGAGAGTTCAGCAGGGGAAAGTAGTTGCATGGAAAATACAGGAAACTAAAAGGATCTGAAATGGCATTCAGGACTATGCAGCTGGAGTCAGGAACTCTGACACTGCACAGCTCACTAAAACCCTAGGCAAAGGTGGTTAATAAGAACACACTAAGATAACTTAATTATTAAAGGGATGTCGCCCTGGTTGGGAAACTTACAAAACTGTACAGAGTAAGTAGTGTAAAGCACATAGGTGTATTTTTTCACAGTCCTGGAGACCTGAAGTCCTTGATCAAGGTGCCAGCCAGAGTGCTTTGTTTGTGCTCAGGGTTCTCTCCTGACTCATAGAAAGCTACCTTCTTCCTTGTTCTCACCAGACCCCTTTCTGCCACATGCGTGCAAACACACACACACACACACACACACACACACACACACGCACGCACAAATGCTCGCACACATACAGAGTGTGGGAGACTTATTAGGACACTAATGGCAGGATCATCAGGTGTGCTGGTTAGTTTTTTGTTGACTTGATTAATGGTTGATGTAGGAAGACCCAGCCCATTGTAGGCAGTTTCAGCCCCATGCAGGTGGTCCTTTGTTGTACAAGAAAACAGTCTGAGCAAGCCATAGGGAGTAAGACAGTAAACAGAGTTCCTCTGGAGTCTCTGCTTCCATTCCTGTCTTCAGGTTCCCATCTTGGTTCCTGCCCTCACTTTCCTCAGTGATGGACTGTGATAGAAACATGTAAGCCAAGTAAACTCTTTCCTCCTCAAGTTGCTTTTGGTCATGGTATCTTTATCACAACAATAGAAGGCACACTAAGACAGATAGATGATAGTCCAATGACCGCTAGATGATTATGACTGATGACAGATATGTGGATTGTTAACGGATACACAGATAGTAGATAGACGAAAGGTAGATGGCTAAATAGAGTATATATAGACCTTCTGACTAGCACAGGCCCAGCCCCCATCTCTGATGGCCCTTATGTAACTGACCATCATGAGTATAATGAGCCTCCTTTTCTACAAGAACCAGCTAAAAAGCATGTGCATTTGTTAAGATCCCTTCTAGGTTGCTAACTGAAACATGATACAGAAGAGCCAAGTGCTATTACACTAACTTGATCCTGAAGCTCCTTGCTAAGAGCAAGTTTTAGAGGATTTATGTTTGCATAAAAAGCCAAAAGGACTATCAGCTATGTTTCCACAGACTCCAAGTCTCCTGTCTTTGTTTTATTTACCAGCTTCTAAATTTAGTTTACAGGGCTTTCTGCTGTGCACTTGGGCGCTGGTCCTTGCTACACTGGTAGACAACGTGCAGTATCAGAACTGTGGCTAAGAACATAGATACACAAAAGACTTTTTATATAATAGAAAACTTATTAAATATCAGGATATGACTTTTGAATGTAACTGTATAATAGTCCATTTATAAAAGTATCTGCAAATAACATAATAGTTTCTATTCATAATATAAATCAGGGACTACAGATATTTTGAGTCCTTTTAAATTTTCACTCATTTGGAGTCTAGAATGAAGGCTCATTGGTTAAGGGCACTTCCAGAGGAACCAAGTTCAGTTCTCAGCACACATGTAGGGCAGCACAACTGCCTGTAACTTCAACTCCAGGATATCCAGCACCCTCTTCTGCCTCCAAATGTGCGGCACACACATAGTGCATATGCCCACACACAGAGACACATATACAAACAAATAAAGATAATACAATTAAGTCTCCTAATTTTTTTCAATTTTTACTCACTTTAGCCTTCCACAAGAGTCTTGATTGTTACATTTTTATGCACGCATATCCATAGACTCATTCTGAAGACATGAAAGAGAAGAAGGTAGGAGGTGAGAAGTCAGATGCTGTAGTTCAAAGGACCAAGGCTAGCCTTCGGAAGCTCAACACCGCTCGGATGGCATCCTTTCCTGAAGTAAGTTACCCAGCCAGATAATAGACAGTTTGTTCACACAGCTTTCTTGTCAGAAGCCCACTTATTAGAGACTGGAGCCATACAGAATGGAACAAGCAGGAAATGGGGCGCTTTGAGAAACAAGAGCAGAGGACACCCACAGTATATCCTAGCATGACATCCATGCCTCCTGGTCTCCATCTACAGAGGAGATGGGCAAGCAGGGTAATCCTGAAGAATGGAGATGGCAGTTTTTGTCTTTCACCAGACTGTAGACAGGCTTCATGAGATGGCAGGTGTACCATATGTAGAGTGCTGCAGTCATGTAGGAAATTCTAGTTAATGATATTTTTATTAGCATCTCCACCATTTGTTACTCTAAAAGCCAGATTATCAGATTTTCTTTGTCAGGATCTTGTCGCATCACTTTAACAAAGGCCACTTAAGGGAGAAAGGATTTGTTTTGGCTCCAGTTCAAGGTGTACATCATTGTGGTGGAGAAGACAGTGGCAGGTCACATCGCATCTGCACTCAGGAAGCAAACAGACAAATGCTGTCCTCAACTATCCTTCTCTTTTTCGTTCATTTCGTTCATGGCCCCCACCATGAGATGATGCTGCCACCCACATTTAAAGTGTGTCTTCCCACCTCAACCAACCTAATCAACCTAATTAACCTTAGTTGTGCAGTGTCCAGAGATTTGTCTTCCAGGGGAGTCTAGAGCCAGTCAAGTTGACCACTTTACACATTACCCACTGCACTGTCTGCACATGGAAGAACAGAAGCTAAAATCTAGTCAAGCAGGGGAACGTCCTAGAAGCACGGATGTAGACAGACAGCAGAACAAGCAGAGATAACAGGTGGGAAAATGGCAGGAGAGACAAAAAGGCAGCGAGAGAAAGATACAAAAATTCAAAACGCTTTATCCTAAGTCTCTTTCATTTCAGAGAAAACAAGGATAACATTCCCAGAGTTTCTCAAAATGATTTTATTAATGGTAAAATAGAATTGTCACTTAAAATAGTAAACTTAATCTCTAGGTGGATATTCTATTCAACTTCTCTTGAGAAGTGTTCTATAGAGTAAGCCCTGGGTGTTGTCCTTCCTTTAAAGAAGTGGTGAGATTAATTTTCCCTCCCTCACAAATTGAAGAAAGCAACTGGCCTCTTTCCCTCGTCACTTCGGCCAGTAGGCATCTGAGAACCTAATTTTAGTCCTTTTTTAATGGTCATCAAGGGACTTAGGGACCTTTACATTCTAGCCATTTTTCTTGAATTGTGACCTTCGAAATTTGTACCATTTTATCCTGAATTTCACATGTTGATATTTTGTGTATGGTGTATAAAATCCTTTTGTGTATAAAGCAAATGTGTATTTTATCATTTGGTAGTGGTCCATGTGAGAGAAGTCCTAGTAGAAATAAATTAAAATGCACAATGAGCTATTTTTGAAGTCTGATGCATGTGCAGCGTGACCTTGGAAGGTTTCACTCCAAATGATGTATTAAGTTAAACTCAGGAACTGAAATGCTAAGCTACTTTGAGAATACCCTTCCATGGGATGGGTTATTCCGTCGCTGTCAAGGAATGAAGCATTACTGAATGCTGTTCTCTCACTAAATGAAGCCACAGGTTTATCCCAGAGTGATGAGCTTTCCCCTTTCTCCTGTGGGCAAAAATAAGCTTCAGGTACCAATCAAGGATGAAGAGCCCAGTTCTCAAATCCTGTGTTTCAGAGCTCAGAGGCATAAGGCTTAGAAAAGATGCCTGAGCTGGCTGGCTAATAGGACACAGGCTGCAGATGCTGAATTTCAATGTCGTTATGTCTCAGTTGTCTCTCCACTGTGGTGATACTGTGTTCCCCAAAATATTGTGCACTCTAATAAACTTATCTGGGGTCAGAGAACAGAACAGCCACTAGACAGACATAGAGGCCAGAAAATGGTGGCACACACACTTTTAATCCTAGCATTCCAGAGGCAGAAATCCATCTGGATCTCTGTGAGTTCAAGGCCACACTGGAAGCAGCCAGGCATGGTGACACATGCCTTTAATCCCAGGAAGTGATGGCAGAAAGCAGAAAGGTATATAAAGCATGAGGAAGAGGAACTAGGGTTAGTTAAGCTTTTAGGCTTTTGAGAAGCAGTTCGGCTGAGATTCATTCTGGATGAGGAATCAGAGACTTCCAGTCTGAGGAAACAGGATCAGCTGAGGAATTGGCAAGGTGAGGTAGCTATGGCTTGTTTTGCTTCTCTGATCTTCCAGCGTTCACCCCAGTACCTGGCTCCAGGTTTGTTTTTATTAATAAGACCTTTTAAGAATCCTGCTACACTCTACAGAAGAGACCACCCTGCTACCTATGTAATCTAGGACTCCACTCCAAGCCAAGCTAAGTCCGGCCCCCCAGCCCTTATCACATCGTGCCATGCATTGGTCATCTATTCTGTGGTCTCTTGATCCTCTGGTTCCTCCCATTAGTGTGCCATCAATGACTTTATCTGTTCTGATTTGCTACTTTAAGTTGAATACCTGGCAGGTGGTACTTGTTGGTTGAATGAATGAGTGAGGGGATGCAACAGCACGTCTGAAAAACAACAACAAAGCCTTTTACTTTTTGCCAAATGTTTTAAAGCTCATAACTTTTGTTAGTTTAGCTCCTTGAACAAGAATCAACTTATCAAAAGTTAAGTACATCAAACTATGAGACCAAGTAGAGAGAAAGACCACGACCTGCCTTGACAAAGATCTAATAATTTCCCAAACCATACTGCTCCCCACCTTTGGGTGGGTTGTGTGTTCATTCTAATCTCTTGCCAACTAAATCATTCTAAGCCTTACAGCTCCTGCCTAAGCCTCTTTTCTGATCGTTAATGTGACTAAGCATATGTCAACCTGTCTAAAACGAAACTCGAGTTTTTCCATAGGTCAATTCTCTGAACATTTTTACCCCGGGTCATAGCCCGTTAACTCTTCTTGATATGGTCTTGGGTTCAGGGTTCAAGGTCATGGAAAAAGGAGTGGGTCCTTCGAGACTAAAGTAGCAGTAAAGCCATTTTC
>CABHPP010001013.1:44862-58425 GCA_902168425.1 Peromyscus attwateri
CTGTGGGACTGGCAGGTGAAAGAGATTTATCCTGACCGTGGGCCAGGCAGGAAAACTCTAGCAACAATGAACCATCTTATCAACACTGTTAGTTCATTTCTCTATCAGATTCCTCTCAGCCTTATGAATGAAGAAACCATAATCTTGACTCCATTGCTGAAGGAATCTGCCCAAGGAAAATGGAGATAAAGGAAGCAACTCCTCAGCAGAGCCCATGGAAGGGGAGGAAGGGATTTTGGACTAATCTAGAAAACAAAGGAGACTTATGAAACTCTAGTCTACAAAGAAGGTTTCCACCTCCTCATGCTAAGTAGATCCTCTCTCCTCTGCTATGGCTGCTGTTTGTACACCAGTCTAAATAGATGATTATAAACTATGTGTGAGGTTTGTGGGGAGATGGCTCAGCAGTTAAGAGAATTTGAGGCTCTTATAGAAGACCTAAGTTCAGCTCCCAGCACCTACATCAGGCAGCTTACAACCATGTGTAACTCCAGCTCCAGCTCTCTTGTAGTCTCTGCAGGCACAGGCACACACATACATATTTTTTAAATTTTTTTAAAAACCTTATGAATTCATTGCTCTCCCACTCCACCCCTGTTCAGCTCAACCATCCAGTTCCCTTATGTTCTCATCCCCCATCCCCTACCCTCCATTGTCCCCCCAACCCCAGTTTACTCATAAAATTTCTTAATAAAAAAATTTTTTAAAAATGAATTCATATGACCAATTGAACTGAGAATCTAGTTCTGAAATTGAGCAATGAGCTCCAATGTCTTCATTTTATTGAGAATCAAAACTTATTAAGAAATCTGCCACATCCTGCCTTGGTAAATCAAGGCATTCCTGCCACTTTTCAGCTCTTACTTTCCTCACTCATCTTTTTCACACTCGTCTCAGAAATCCAAAATCAGTGAGAAACACCCTACACTCCTCAATTTAGCTTTTATAACGCTCCACTCAATGTCCCACCCCCACACCAGCCTCATAGGAGTCAGTCACTTTGGAGTATAATTTGTGGCTCATTGACTTTTGGTTAGGATTGCAGTCCAGTGGAACTGTGTGAGCATTCCTACCTCCAATTATCAGGTGCACTGCCACTTGACCATCCCAACAGGCATCCTATGACATTCAGATTAGTGTCCCCTGGCTGATGCAGTCACAGGAAGAGAATCATACCTTTGTTTTCTTGTTGAGATAACTCTTAGATCCACCAAAAAACTTTTTTGCAAGGAAGTAGAGTAAAGAAACAAAGACCTGGGAAGCATACAGTGTATGAAATTTTCTTTTACTAGTACATCCTTGAAGCCAAGTTTTGGGGATTGTTTAGTTACTTTTTTTTTTTCTGAGATAAAACACCATGACCAAGATGGTTTATAAAAGAAAGCATCTAACTGGGATTATGGTTCCAGGAGATTAGAGTCCATGATGGTGGAGTAAAGACATGGCAGCAGGAACAGCTGTGAGCTCACATCAGAGAGAGCTAACTGGAAACCCCAAAGCCTGCCCCCAGTGACACACCTCCTCCAACGAGACCACAACTCCTAATCCTTCTAAGAGTTCTACCAATTAGGGACCAAGTTTTCAAACATATGAGCCCCTGGGGGCCATTCTCACTCAAACCACTACAGGAGTCTAATCACAAAGGTGTTGCCTTTCTGCTCTTTCAAATGACACATTTCACACACTTGTGCAAATGTGAATACATATTCTAGTAAAGTCATCACTTGAGAATTAAGGGCTACTCTTTCCCTTCATTCCTGGGAGTGCTCCACTTTGCACAGAAACCAGATTATATAAATAGAATAGAAAAATCAGGTAATTTAATTGAGTATTCGGCAGTCATGAGTTAAGACAAGACACCTTATAATTAGATGCAGCATGCTCAGGGTTAAAATTTAATGATCTCATTTTCCCTGTATTTGAGGGGTGTGTAAATTCAGCTCAGGGCAAAGGTGTTATAAAGAGGCAAATTATTACTCGCTGAGTTTGCACTTGTCTCGCAAGCCATTGTATCTGAACCCTCTGAGATATTGAGATTCTAGTCTTTTTTATATGAAATCCTGAATTTGGATTCTGTGGTCCTACTTCATATTTTCTGTGCAGATGTAAAGGAAATTAAACTAGACCTAGTTCTGTGAAAAAATATATTGAAAAAATATTCTGCACTTCCTTTGAAATGTGTTAAAGGGACTGGAGAGATGGCTCGGTGGTTAAGAGTGATTGCTGCTTTTGCAGAGGAGCTGAATTTGGTTCCTAGCAACCTGTAACTCCAGTTCAAGGGAAACCGATGCTTTCTTCTGGCCTCCAAGGACATTTCACTCACATGGTATACACTTATTCAGACCTATACACACAATACATTTTTAAGCTGAAATTCCCCCAGATCATTGAGTTTATTCCAGAACATTTAAGTCTAGGAAAATATTTTCAGAGATAAACAGCTGAAGTGAAAAATATAAAGCAGTTGTGAAGAGAGAAAGAATCTGCAGTAACAGAAGAGAAAATCGAGTAATTGAATTCATTATGCACCAGGCATGGGTTCAGACAAGATGCTGAAGCCAGAGGTCAAGGGGTGTGTGCAGCACGTCACCTCTGTGACAGCATTCATGCTAGCCACTTCTGCTGGCTCTGCTTCCCCTTCTGAATAAGTGCTCCCTTTTACTGCTTTTAGCTCTCAAATTCTTATAACAGTGATGATAATGCAATATTTATATGTGTGTATATATATCTTTTTTAAGTTATTTTTAAGCTATAACACTGCAGAATACTATCAAAAAACACTGCAGAATACTATCAAAAACACTATTTCATTTTTGTTTTATTTCAGTCATTTCTAAATAATAGATTACAATTGTATTATTTCTCACTTTTTGTTTAATGTAATTTCCTCTGGCTTGAAAATACACACTGTATTTCAGAAATACCTGAAAATAGAAATTTAAAATGGAAACATAATACAACATAACTCTAATGGTCCCAGTAGGACTTGATGCATAAAATAATTTCTTGGTTATTGTTGTTGTTTGTTTGCTGTTTTGGGATTTTTTATTGTTTTTTTTTAATTGTTTTTGTAAGGGAAGGAGATGGTTTGAATTCTGGTAAGTACTATCTCGTGTTTCTGCCTTTCATCTTATTCAAACATCCCCACCAGTGTAAATTAAAGCATTAAATCTTCTTATTCCTCTGTCAGAAATAACAATGGTTTTTCCTATGGAATGAGAACATCTTTGGAGATCATGTGGGAAGGAAAAATGTTCTCAGAATGCTCACAAGTCCTGCCACTGTGAGACTCTAGATTGAGCTCAGATTCAGCTCCCTCAATACCTACCCAGCACCATGTTTATAATCAGAAATACAGATGGAAGCCTCATGGTCATCCAGGCCACTTGGCTATTAACATCCATGTTCTTTCCTCCCTGGCTGGCATGACTAACCCTCACAAGCTTTTGATCACACAGCAGAACTAGACTGCATCCATCCTGAAGCTGTGCATACTAAACTCCAAAATACTTAGATTCTTTCTGAACCAGTCCCAAATGTGAGTGCCTCAAACACTATCTACTAGCAAGCTTTGATTAGTCACACCCTAGATTTCTCTGGCAGTACAGAAAAGAAAGAAAGAAAGAAAGAAAGAAAGAAAGAAAGAAAGAGAAAAAACCAGACATATCTTCTGCAATGAGAAGGAAGTCTAAACCATAGCCTGGGTAAGAGAGGAAAACAGCAATTTTGCATCACAGCTCTACCAAAAGCTAAATAAAAAAAAAAAATATTGAGGATCTTGTCGATAAAATATACATCACAGAAATGCTCCAACAGCTACTCCAAATCGAGCAGTGTCTGCCAGGAACCATCTAATTAGAGTCTTCCACCACTCATACAATGAGGACCTTATGACTACAAGTGTCCTGGTTACCCTTAATTGTCAACTTGACAAAGCCTAGAATCATCTGAGAGGAGAAGCTTCCGCTGAGGAATTTCCTATATCAGATTGGGCATGGGCGTATCAAGGAGAGGCTGTCTTGATTCATGGTTAATGCAGGAGCACCCAGTCCACTGAGGGCGGCACTATTCCTAGTCAGATGATCCTGGGATGTATAAGGAAACCAGGTAACTGTGAGCCTAAGAGCAAGCCAGCGAGTGAGCTGGGGAGCAGTGTTCCCCCATAGTTGCTGCTTCAAGCTCCTGCTTTGAATTTTGGCCCTGATTTCCCCAATGACAGACTGTAACCTGGAAGTATAAGCCAAATGAACCCTTTCCTCCCTAAGTTGCTTTAGGTCAGAGTGTTTTATCGCAGCAACAGAAGTAAACTAAAACAAAGGAAGAAGTCTACACATTTAAGAACACAGAGAGTAAGCCAAATGAGGTGGTGCACACCTTTAATCCCAGCACTGGGGAGGCAGAGGCAGGCGATCTCTGTGAGTTCGAGGACAGCCTGGTCTACAAAGTGAGTTCTAGGACATCTTGGGCTGTTACACAGAGAAACCCTGTCTTGAAAAGCAAAACAACAAAAGCAAAAACAAATGTGGAGAGTTATCAATGACTCCCAGAATCTGGAGGAGAGCTATGGGGTGGTTTCTGACTTCAGGTTCATAGAAGGAGTCACACCTGCAGACATTTTCAGACTTCTGGTCTCCTCACTTGCACTGTAAAAAAAAAAAAAAAAAATTACGTTGTTGTAAGCCACGTAATCTGTGACAATTTGTTACAACAAGCCTAGGAAGTTACCGCCATCATCCTCAGAACTGATGACTTACTAAGCCGTCTGCCTCAGGCTGTGCTATGGTACTATATCTCAACAACAAAGCAACCTATAAGGAAAAATGTGTCCTTATTGTTCCTATCAGCAGACAGAAGCTGACACCCAGAGACTTTCAAATCTTCATAAAAGGGAAACAGTGACACTCACCCCTTTTCCCTGATACCAAGGATTCTTTTAGGGAATTGCACTTGCACAACATGACTTATTAGAGCTTTCATTAAAAATAAAATCTGAATGACGTAGCTTGGAGTTGTCATAAATGTAGCTCCATCTTCTGTGCCCTTTAACTGTGTGTCCATGTGATACAGCGGAGGCATAGCCGGGGAGTAGAGTGGTAAATGTTTACATTGCTTCTCCCTCCCCTTCCATGTTTGCTGGGCTGTGGAGGGGGTGATGCACAGGTCCTGTTTATGGTTATCAATGTCTTCTCAGCACTTAGACCAGTACTGAGTCTCTGCATGAACCACTGCCCACTGCAAAAGGAAGCTTCCCTGACAAAGGATGAGAGCAGAGCCAATCTGTTTAAGTCATCCTAGTTAAACTCAGTGTATTCCCACACCCCAAAGACTTACAGGAGAGGGACTTGCTGAGAAGAAGAGGTTCCGTGGAAATCGGAAGAAGAAAAAAGGGGGTGAATGTGATCAAAATTCAATATAGATGTATATGAAACTATCAAAGAATAAATAAAGTATACTTACCTGCCAGGGGAGATACCATGATCAGGAAGGTGGTTTTTCCCCAGGGCGAGGCTTATCCATTGCACTCTGGATGTACTGTCCCCTGCAATTTCCCCAAATGAGGGAAACTCGACTGCATTCATTTGTGGTAGTCGGGGACTGTGTTCAGGCTCTCTCATAGATAGATAGATAGATAGACAGACAGACAGACAGACAGACAGATAGATAGATAGATAGATAGACAGAGAGAAGGAAGGAAGGAAGGAAGGAAGGAAGGAAGGAAGGAAGGAAGGAAGGAAGAAAGAAAGAGAGAAAGAAAGAAAGAGGGAAATTTAATTTATTTTTAAAGAGTGATCTGAGATAACACCAGGTTTCAAATATCCACAATGCACCTCTAAAGTAGTTCATGAACCATACAAGTGGATATTTTGACAAACTTTCCAATAGGAAATAAAGCAAAGGGCTCTCTTTCTCTCTCTCTCTCTCTCTCTCTCTCTCTCTCTCTCTCTCTCTCTCTCCCTCTCTCAACTGCTTCGCAGGACTGTGGCTTTCTGCTTGGCTAATTGCATTCTATTGCTTACGTGAACTAGGATTTTTTTCTCCAGGAAAGCTGGACAAGTAATTTTAAAGAGTGAAGTAGAGAGGGCCTCTCAATTCCTTTCTTCTTTTTCAGGCACCAAGATACCACATAAAGCTACTTATGCTCAGGGCTGGCAACATAGCCCCAGAGGGGCATGGTGATATACTTCCCAAAATTCTCACTGCACTACCCAAATGTGTCTTTACCAGCCTCAACCTCAACCCAACTGCCTGTCTGCTAAAAGGTTTTAAAGAAACGAAAGGTAAAAACACGTATTCAACATTCAAAAACATTTACTGAACACCTCTGTTTAGTTTCCTTCTTTGATATGATTAAACACTCTAACCCAAAGCAACTTGGGGAGGAAAGAGTTTATTTGGCTCATGCTTCCATGTCACAGTCAATCGCTGAAGGAAGTCAGGGCAGGAAGGAACTCAAGGCAGGAACTGAAGCAGAGGCCATGGAGGAAGTCTGCTTGCTGGTTACATTCTCAGAGATTCATGCTTCGCTAGCTTTCTTATACAGCACAAGACCACATGCCTACAGAATAGTGCAACCCACAGTGTACTCAACCTGCTGCTTGCATCAATTAAATACCAATATAGTCCCTCACAGACGTGGCCACCGTCCAATCTGGTCTATTCTCAGTTGAGACTTCTGTCTCGGATGGCAGTATACTGTATTAGGTTTATAACCAAAGCTAACTAAGACAATGTATCACATAAAAAAATCTGATTAGAAGTTTGGGTTGTTCATGTTATGCCGTGTTTGTTGGTTGATATCCCTGGGAGGCCTGCTCTTTTCTGAGGGGAGATGGAGAGGGTGTGGATCTGAGGAAGAGAGACTGGGAGGGAGGAGAAACTGTGGGCAAGATGTAATATATAAGAGAAGAATAATTTTTTTAAAAAAGAAAAGAAATTTGACTATTAACAAAACCATAAATAACTAAATAATAAATGTAGAAATAAAATCTATATTAAAAATACCATAGGTTTTTGGGGAAAGCTGAATGGAAGAAGGGCAATTAGAGTCTAGTTTTAGAGGCTTAATGTGATCAGGTCAGGAGATCTCTGGGAGTGGGGATAGAGGGTAAGAAGATGGACAGGGTTCCTGATACAGTTCCATTCCATAGATAGGGCTCAGGAAGTCACATGATACACTGGGCATTGCATCAGGTTCCAGCAGTGCAGAATTCAACCTCGGTGGACAATTGTGAACACTGTGCTGTCAGAGCTGTGGATAATGATACCCATCTGTATGTTGAAATGGTCAACATACAGACTAATAGTGAATAGCTGATCATTTTTTCCAAAGGGGAACACTCAGGTAAAACTGTCTCCTTCCAAAGCTAATGGAGGAAGTGGTAGGTTTCCGAGCCAGCAGAGGAATTGATCCTGGACCTGTGTGGAATTCCCTGAGGGGCTGAGGACAGCTGCAGTCTCTCTCCTCATTCATGTCTCTTCAGATGCCTGCTATCCAGATGTGGGCTTGTGTAGGGTGTAGGGGGCACAAGTCTTCAATTCCAGGCCTCTGGAGGCAGATACAGGAGTCTAGCAAATTCCAGACCGGCCTACACTACACAGAGAGACCCTGTCTCAAACCCAGACAACAACAAACAACCAAATCAGAGCTTCTCTCTTAGAAAGTGCTCAGGCCAGAGAAATGGTAACTGTTTGGCTGTCAAGACCACACAATGCACAAAGGGTAAAGACTGCCTTGCCTGGAAAAGAGGTTGACTGGAAATCGGACCTGGACAAAAACAGAAGCCTGATCAAACTTTAAAACAACTACCAAGGACAGGACGAGTCTATTTCTAGATAATCCTTCTTTTAGAAACAGGCACCCAAAGGCAGGGAAATAGAATTTATCACAATCTAATAAATACAGGTTCACAAGGCTGATACTGTATTGAGATTTCTCTACTGGGGAGCTATGTGGGTGACAGTCAAATCAGAGCAATCCAGATCAGTTGTCAGCTTAGAGTCCCCTATAGTCCACACCAGACTGCAGGAGTATCCATAATACAGCAACCAGAATAAGGGGACACCCAGGGAGTTGGGGGACTGACAGCTCCTAAGTCACCTGGCAATCAGGTGAAAATCTCCCGCCAATACGATAATATTTCAAACTTAGAGCTGGCCTGGCATGGACAATGGGTCATCCCATAGTAAGGACATAGGTGCTTTATCCTAGATCAGGGACCACTCCACAGACAGCTTGGACCCTGGTAAGTAAGGGGCCTTGAAAGAGTTTGAGCTTTGACGACCACCAGAAGAAACTTCTATGTGAATGGTATAAATTAGAAGAGGTGCCATTTTCACCCAATATTAAAGTAACTTGAAAGGCCACTTGTACAAGTAGGGCATGGATCCAGAGTCAGAACTCAAGGAGAAATCGTAGGAGACTCACATCTACTATTTGCTGGGCAACTTGGAGAAGACTTTTCAGTGCGCTCTGCTCTCTGTACATCAGGTTATCCGTGCACCGAGTGGAAGGAGCAGTGCTCTCCCTTCCTCACAGAGCTGTATAAATGCTGAAGGAGTTCCACAAATCTAAAGAGATCAAACAGATGGCCTTTGGAAAATGTCATTGTGTATCGAACCAGACTTGAGTTTTGATGAAGGCAAAATGCCCATCCCACAAATTCTAACTCGTGCTCAAGCCAAGAAGGACCACCCGATCTCCCTTCCATCGGGGATTCTAAAAGCGTAAAGCATTCTGTGGCATAAAGCACATTCAACTCACTATTGTAAGCAGATGTATTTGCTAAAACAGCAAATCAGGCAGGGGTGAGAGAATGGTTTGGAACTATTTTCTTCTCTCTTGCTTCTTTCCTCAGGACTCTCACCCTTACTTCTTTTTCTTCTAGCCACTGTAATTATAACTTAGGGTCTCAAATAAACTCTAGCCTCCTAGTTCCCACAGTATGGTTAAACTCTAGAGCAACACTGATAGTTCTGCCCTCTGGTGCTCATTCACAATGCTGAGTACTTTACACACATCCACACATTTATTTCTTCCATGACTTCATGAAGCACCCACTGAATACCTATCTTTCACACAAGCTACTAAGGCACTTGCCTCGATCACAGGGCTACTGCTATACACTGTTGCAGAATTTTCAATCCAGGGCTTTGTGATTTAAATATCTGTACTCTTATTCACCAGGCCACAGAGATTCCAGAATTCTTGATCAACTGTTGTTCACCACACATACTTCCAAAAATTATTATATATCCATGCTGATACTTTGAGTAAAACTAAGCCATGCCAAAGATATAAATCACCAAGAAGATGGTCTATTTGACTGACTGGCACATGGTTCCAAAGAGAATTATTTTACTTTTATGATTATAAACAGCTTTTCCCTAAACACACAACTGTTCAGAAAGGGACAAGAAATTGCTGATGTTAGATCAATTTTCATGATCGAACACTAGATTTAGGATCTGCTTGTGTGTCTGGGTTCATAAACATCGAATGACCCATCAAGAAAAGCTGTGATGTCATCTGGATGTAACAGCTCCATTCAATGAGTCCTAGGTTTTCTTTTGGAGCCTCCAGGGTTAGAGAGCAGGTAGTGACTTCGTCGTGCATGCCTAGGTGTTCCCTGGCCTCAGCCATGCATTTAAGAGTGCTATAGATCTCTGTGTTTTCTACATAAATCAGTTATTGTACATTATCTGTTCCTTCTTTCCCTGGAGTCTGCTTTGTACAGATTCCGAAGAAATGGCTCAAACTGAAGGAAAAATGAAGGAATACATGAGCAAGAAATATGAGTAGTCCCTGGAAGCAATCAAATCTATTTCTAAAAGAGTGTGGTTTCCTCCTATTCATGCATTATGAGCCAAGCCATATGTTACATACACAGCTCACCCCGTATATCCAATAATTCAGAACCAGTATCCACACACTGCTACATACCTTCCTGAGCCATGCCTATGAAAAGTTCCAATGGCTTGTATGGATTTGATACTGGTGCTAATTTATCACTCCATTTTGCCAGCCTAACATTATCCCTAGTTTCCAGATAACCTAATCATCACAGTAACTGAATGCTGAAAGAAAACTAAGAAAGTTGAGCATGTCCTGGCTTCCAACTGTCTCCAGTCACTATCCACAATCAACTAATATACCTGAGTTTTCCTGTCTAAGAAGTGAAGGCCCTGTTACATGATGGCTTCTTCACATTGTTGAGAAAGTCTTAGTAATATTAAAGGATCTTCTATAGGGTGTTATTTCAACAACTTTCTAATTGTTCTAAAATATTATTTTAATCTCCAGATATTGTCAATTACAAAATTATTCTAAAAACATGATTCTCTAAGCCACATACACTTCCCCAAATGATTATATCGGTGCCCACATATTTGGGAGTCAAACTAAGCCATATGGAAGGCAAGAATCATCATGATGATCTACTTTACTGACACATGGCTCCAGAAGAGAATTATTTTGCTTCTGTGATTCTCTGATTGCAAACACTTTTCCCTAAATAGATGACTGTTCAGAAAGGAACAAGAAATGGCTGCTTTTAAATCAAATTTCATGATCAAATACTAGATTTAGGATCAGACATTCATGTAACACCTGTAGGGGCTATATTCACTTAAAGAATTTACAATAACTTGCTTTAATATTTATTAACAAAAAAGAAAACCTAAAAACACAGAGCCACATGGCACTGTTCCAGGTGTAGACTATATGCACATGATATATACATTGTTAGGAAACTTTTCCAAATCAAATCTCAAAGCTGGCTTTAAGACCCTCCTCTCCACAGTGAAGAAGAAAAAAAATTTAGCTGCTGTTATTAATGCCCTTTCTTCACTCTTTCCACACAAAGGGACAAAGGCAGAGCTTCTAATCCTGGACCACAATCATCATTGCCAATATGTCACTGCCCAAGACTATGAAAGGCATTTAAAAAGGGCAGTAGGTAGGCTCTACCTCCTGTGGACGAGGTAGGCATGCAGATTGTTTGCCTTAAAAGCTATCGTGCTTAGAGGTTAACAACTACCCAAGATCAGCCCACTCCAAAGATCAGGGTTGTACCCCTCAGAACCCCTGCCCACTTTGATGCTGCATGAAATAGCATGTGACCCGTTCATGTTCACATATGTGCCACACACACACACACACACACACACACACACACACAAAATCCATCGCATCAGCCACTATACTTATAAGCACTGTATATGGTTTTGGTGCTAGAAGCAGCATTCTAATAGGACAGCAAATAATTATGATTGAGGTGTTATTAAAATAACTAAAATCTTACAAATCCAGGAATCAATAAATAAGCAGGGCCTAGTCATATCTTTGAGTCCCAGCAGTCCCTCCCCTACTGTGTAAGTCTTAATCAATGAGTTGCTGGAACAGAGAGTCTCTTTTAGGCAGGACAAGTCAGGGATCGTAGGGACTGGAACAGTTTTAGGCAGTGAAAACATAGCACTCTAATATGTAAACAGCTGCGAAGGCACACTGGCGCATGCCAGTTGGCAATACCACTTACATAACAAGAACATTGCAATTTCAGAGAAACACCTGGTTGGCATAGAAGCTTTGTTTGAACTCTCGCCAGTTGAACAAGTTCAAATAAGCTTTTCAGGGAAATGGGACACATTCGGGCAAAGGCCTAGAGGCCGAAGAGAGCAGGGCCAAGGTTTAGCAGCAAGGAATATTTGATCAGTTATTAAGACAGAGACCCATCACCATCCTTGACAACGGGAATGGCTGTGCATCTTTTACCAAGACCAAACCGATTCCGCAGCTGGGCACTGGTTCCTGCTGTTAACCTAGCAACTGAATTCCAAGATGTGTGACCTACATCCTTAGCTGCATCTAAGCCATGCCTCTGTGTAATCCTCCTGTTCACAAGAGGAATGCAGATCCACTTGTGTGTGTGTGTGTGTGCGTGTGCGTGTGCGTGCGTGTGTGTGTGTGTGTGTGTGTGTGTGTATATATACATGTACACACATGTGGAGGCCAGAGGTCAACACTGGGCATCTTCTTATTCTCCTCTCCACTGTATTTTTTGAGGCAGAGTCTCTCAGTGAACCTGGAGTTCACCTATTCAACTAGGCTGGCAAACCCGCCACAGATCCACTGTCTCCGTTTTGCAGATGATGGGATTACAAACCTGTGTCACTGCTTTTTACATGGGTGCTGTGGCTCTGAACTTGGGCCCTCATGTTTATACAGCAAATATTCTACTGACTGAGCCATTGGCCCAACCCCAGAGCCCACTCCTCTAGTGCTCAAATCCAGCAACTTACATACACACACACACACACACACACACACACACACACACACACACACACATACACACACACACACACACACAAACACACACACAAAAAAAAAATCAGGTCTTTCCCATGGCTTCCCTACAGACAATCAGCACCGCCTGGCAACTTCCAACCTAGAGAAGCTGTCCACAGTGACCCTGTGCACTGTGACCAGACAACTCACTGGCTGAGAGGGGAGAGCTGCCACCCAGGTCTTCATGGCCACCTGTCAAGAAGGCCAGAAGACCATCAAAATAGAGGGGACATCATTCAGTTTGGATAACTGTCGAGTTATGGAAGAGCTCGGGTTGGATGTAACTATGCCTTAGGACAAATCGAGTCTGTAGTTTGCTGGTTGCAGTTCATAGACATGGTCTCCAAAATTAATTAATTAATTAATTAGTTAATTATAGCATTTATCATCTTTTGACCCATTTGAATCCTTCAAGAATCCTATGAAATATTGTATTGACCAGTTGAAAATCTTTAAAACAGAAGTTTTCAATATTAAGCTTCTAGCCATGCTTTATAACTGGACATAATCATTGGCTATATTTGGTAAATCCTCTTTCTTTCATACAGAAACCAGTCTGAAGCTCAGAGAAGTGGGGCAATTTACCCAGAGTCACACAGCTCTGGAGCAACAGAGCCAGGATGAAAACTAAAGCCTTTAGTCTCTAGGTCTAGTACACCATCCCAGGTACACTCTGGAGTCTTTGACCCAAAGTCTAAAGACACCTCCACCCTTGACCTTAACCAAGACATCATGAGTGGGACTCTCACTCCAAGATAAACGAGGGCAAAACCAAGTCCCAGAGTCTAAGAGAAAGGACAAAACTCCATACATTAAAGCCTTAGTCCGAACACTGCCAGGTCACCTGGGGGCCAGTGTGCTTAGGGTCCATTTTGGATTTCAGGGCCATTCTCCATAGAGGTTTTTTGGTAACTAGACAGAGAAAGGTACCCAGAGATGCCTCTATGAAAATTTCCTAAACAAAAGGCAACACTTGCCAGTCGTTAGCCAGAGGTCAACAGCTGCAGCGGCTGCAGGGCTTTGGCTTGGATTTAGAAGCATGAGGAACCAGCAGATTCTATTTCTGCAGATCCACATGCTAGCAGTGTCCCACTGACGCGCCTAGGGGGCGCTCTCGCCGTGCTCAGCAGCGTGCCTGTAGACGTTGCCAGCAAAACAACCTGAATTAACAGCAGATGGGATCTCATTTTTGCTCAGTTCTCTTCAACATTCTGAGG
>CABHPP010001014.1:10736-26299 GCA_902168425.1 Peromyscus attwateri
GCCCCTCCGCTTCTGTTTCACTTACGCTCCTCAGGGAGCAGCTATAAAGTGGGGTTCCCACAGGCCCCTTTCAATTACTTTGCTTGTCACACGGAACCTGGAGATAAGGCAGATCATTAAAGGTATTTGAAACTCACACTGCCTGTTCTCATGAATGGAATCAAAGCATGATACACGTTAATAAAAATTCCTGAGGACTCTTCAACAAAAAGAGTCAATTTGAGCACCTGCCAAACATACCGTGAATACACCCCATAAGCCGAGACATAGTTAATATACTTCCTATTCTACTTATCATTTTAAAATTTTTATGTCCTTTTTTTATAAAGATCTATTTGTTTTATGTGTATGAGTGTTTTGTCTACATACATGTCTGTGCACCATGCGAGTACAGTGTCCATGGAGGCCAGAAGAGGGGGTCAGAGCCCCAGAACCGGAGTTATAGATGGTTGTGAGCTGCCATGTGGGTGCTGGGAATGAACCCTGGTCCTCTGGAAGAGAAGCCAGTGCTCTTAACCACTGAGCCATCTCTCCAGCCCCAAATTCTAGTATCTTATTCTGTAATTTGGAAAAGAATACAGTCTTTGAACCATGTAAGCTGCTGCTAAAACAGAACTAGAATAAGATTCAACTGGAACAAACTAATTTGTCCGGTAGACTTTGTGTTGCTTTGGTCTGTTTTACTTAGCGGTATACTAAAGCGGCTGCTGGCTACAGTAGGTGCTCAGACAGGAGACTGCCCAGCTATTTGTGGGCTGAGGTTTCGTAACAGCGATTGAGTAAGCCCATGAACCTTGCAACAGAGATTTTTATGACCCGTTTTGTGCAGAGTCCAGAACAGCCTCTTGTTTGCGGGGTTATTTCCCATTACACTTTGCTACAGCACTCAGGAGCAGAAGGCTGATTTGTGAGTCTTAAGCTTCCTTCTAGCTGGGTAATAAATGCTGCCCCAGGTGTGGAGACACCCTAGGATTTATGTCGGGAACACAAAGCCCTTTCAGTCTCCTGCCAATACAGAACTTAGCTGGGGATTTCCTGAAACCCTAACCCTAACGACTCACCCAGGGCAAGATGGGGGTGGGAGGGGGCGTTGTTCAGGAAACAGGAAAGATGCAGAGGTGAGGTGAGGTGAGGTGAGGCGTTCCTTCCTGGTCCACTGGCTGCAGTCTCATCCGCCCTTTCATTGGTGAACTCTAACTTTTGGACACCACCCCGTTTCTCCTCTTTGCATCCTCCATTTCCCTGGGTAGTATGCTTCCTGCGCATCTGAAGTTTGTTCTTTCCTCTGCTCCTGCCCCACAGTTCTAGAAGGCTCTTGCTTCGTCCTTCTCCATGTATCATTAGGTCATCTATTTAATGGAACTGGAGGAATGACTCAGCGGTGACGACCACTGGCTGTTCTTCCAGAGGACCCTGGCTCAATTTCCAGTGACTCTCGCAGCCATCTGTAACCTCTTCCGACATCCCCAGGCATCAAGACGTACATGGTACACAGATGTACAAGCACTTGAAACCCTCATACACATAAAATGTTTTTTCTTAATTTAAAATCATATATTTTAAATAGAAACCCAGGCACTTGAGAAATAGGATATTAACTCTAAAGGATAAAAATGGCCTTGTAGCATTGAAAACAGACCTTCTCAGGCTGGCTGGGTAGTGTTTGCAGCTAACCCTGATCCCCCAAGTTTGATCCTTGGAGCTCACATTGTGGAAGGTGGGAACAGACTCCTGAAGGTTATCCTCTAACCTCCACAGGTACGTGCAGATTTGTCTTTGTATTTTCTCAAATCCAGGAAAGATCCAGCAGCAGTTTTACCCATTCATATGAACCCTGGTCCTCTGCAAAAGCAACAAGTGCTCTTGACCGCTGAGCCCTCTTTCCAGCCCCAGCAACTTTATTCGCTCTGTATTTCTGTCTGAATAATGACAGTGCTCTGAAAAAGGCCTCTAGAATTTTGAGAAACGTTCTGGGAAGTTGAGCCAAAACTTACATAGCTCCCCAAATTTGAAAACAAGTATTCAGATACATACCGTACAAGAACTCCAAAATCAACACTATCCACAATAGCTAAGGGGAGGGGACCAATGTCTGCTATAGAGAAACAGCTAAAGTGTGATATCCCCACCCTGTTACAGTGTTGACCTGGATGCCCAAAGGAGGAGCTGTGGACACAGGTTGGCTCTCACACAGATCCCCCAAAACTTCACAGAATGGAGGGCTGGTTGGTGGTTGTCAGGGGCTGGGCCAGGGGGACGAGGAAGTATTCTTAATTAACACTGGGTTTCTTCCAAACAGCACTTTTCAAAAGTGCTTTGGGAGTGAGAGCTGTCGACATGCCCACGTGCTAAGGCTGCTCGAGCTGTCCAAAGTAATAATTCAGTGTTCGATGGGTCTTACCTCATTACAAGTAAAAAAAAAAAAATCAATAGAACCCCCCTAGAAAGGAAAGGACAGAGGACCACATCGGTGAGTTCCCTCAGGGGTGAAACTTGACTAAACAAAGATGAGACATGTGTGGCACTGTGAAAGTCAAGGTTGACAGTAACTGCTTTGTATTCGTGAGAAGATAAAACACCTACCCAATGTTGCCTCATAGTCCTTCCATTTCTCTGAAAAAAAGAAAGAAATCTGAGGAAACCTTGGACAATTTGGAAAAAGAAACAGACAATATTCTTGCGTATTAAACGGCAGCAGACTATGCGTGGAGTGGTGAGGCTCCAAGCAGCCTGAGTGGGGGTTTGTTTCTCTCTGTATCTTATCTTTTTCAGAACTTCATACACAAACCCTGCATCAATCCTTCCACACCCTCCTCCCATAGTCAGGGCCTCTTCTTTAATTATCATTGTTTGTGTTTACATACATGAGTGTGTGTGTGTGTGTGTGTGTGTGTGTGTGTGTGTGTGTGTGTATTTATATATGCACACCTGTATATACAGCCTATGGTATCTCTTCAGCATTGCTTAGTCAGGAAATGTGTTGTTTTTGTTATCTGAGACAGGGTCTCACTATGTAGTCCTAGCCTGGAACTTGCTATGTAGACCAGGCTGGCCTCGAACTCACAGAGATCCATCTGCCTCTGTCTCCCGGGAGCTGGGGTTACAGGCGTGGCTACCACACCTGTAGCATGAATCTTAAAGGGTCTTATTAATAAAAACAAACCCAGAGCCAGGTACTGGGGTGAACGCTGAAAGATCAGAGACAGAACACGCCACAGCTAACCTCGCCTCACCAACTCCTCAGCTGATCTCGTTTCCTCAAACTGGAAGCCTCTGTGTCCTCATCCGAATGGATCTCAGCTGAACTGCTGCTAAAAGCCTAAAAGCTTAACCAGGCTCTAGTTTCTGGTCCTCATGCCTTATATACCTTTCTGCTTCCTGCCATCACTTCCTGGGATTAAAGGTGTGTGTCACCACCTCTAGCTGTTTCCAGTGTGGCTTTGAACTCACAGAGATCCAGATGGATCTCTGCCTCCAGAATGCTAGGATTAAAGGTGTGTGTGTGCCACCATTTTCTGGCCTCTATGTCTATCTAGCGGCTGTTCTGTTCTCTGACCCCAGAAAAGTTTATTAGGGTGCACAATATATTGAGGGACACAATATCACCACAGGTTTGGTCTATTATCATCATGGTGGGACATGGTGGATTGCAGGCAGACATAGTACTGAGAAGGAGCTGAAAGTCCTAAATCTTGACCTGCAGGCAACAGAAAGTGGACTGAGTGTGTGGCTTGAGCATATATGAGACCTCAAAGCCCACCTCCACAATGACACACTTCCTCCAACAAGGCCACACCTCCTAGTAGTGCCACTCCCTATGAGCTTGTGGGAGTCAGTTACATTCAAACTACCACACAGTTCGTTATTGAAGGAAGTCAGGACAGAAACTCATGCAGGGCAAAACCTGGAAGCAGGAGCTGATGCAGAGGCCATGGAGGAGCGCTGCTTACTGGCTTGTTTCTTATGGCTTGCTCAGCGGCTTTCTTACAGAATCCAGGACCACCAGCCAGGGGTGGCACCACCGAACCCTCAACCATCCATCACTAACTAAGAAAATGTCCTACAGGCTTGCCTGTAGCTCAGTCTTATGGAGACATTTTCTCAGTTGAGGTTCCCTCCTCTCTGGTGACTTAGCTTGTGTCAAGTTGACGTAAAACCATCCCGGACAGCAGGTGCTGTGGCAGCAGCTGGATTCAGATGCACCAGGCAGAGGGCAGGTGGGGGGTCCTTCTGTCCCAGGGGATGCCAGGCAGGGGCTGAACAGGGAGCACAGGTCTGCAGGGTCCAGGGTCAGACGGAGCCGGGTCCTGGGAAAGCGCTGTCAATGGAGGAATGCGAACCAGGCAGGACACGTTTTCATGCCATGGAGACAGGGGGCACCTTCCTTCAGCCTTGTCACCTCTCCTCAGCTCAGGAGTCCTGCAGAGCACAGGGGACAGTGGCCTTTCCAGACCTAACTCTGCAGTGGCTTCTCTCACCACCCCAGGCCTCTCCTGACAGCATGACGTGAGCAGAGGAACTTCTCAAGCCCCAAGTCAGCGCTGCTTCAGAGCACAGGCCTTCACTGATTGCAGGAACAAGGCTCAGCGTGAACCGCCTGGCCGGACCCTGGGGTCTATACCTTCCCCAGTGTTTCTGCCTGGGGTCCATCACACCCCAGCCCACACTGCAGGGAAAGCAGATCTGTCTCTGAGGGAAGACTGAAGGGTGTTACCTGTCGGCTGAAGTCCAGACTGTTCTAGAAAAGAGAATAAAATAGACACGTAAGTGCATGGAGGCAGATCTGTCCCCAGACACATGTCCCCCCCAGACTCTGAGCTGCTACCCGAGATTCCTCTGGCAACACAGCCCACAGCAACCAGAGCAGAGGGGAGTGTGGACAGAGAGAGGGGCTCAGGAAGCCTCAGTCACACACCAGCCCAGTGGCTCTTCTTCATTTTTGCTCTGTTCCCAGTTCTCAAGTCAGAATCACCTTAACTTCCCCATCTCCATATGTTATCACTACTTAAGGGTTCAATCCAATAACTCCAGACTGTTGTGTTCAGAGTTCATGAAACCTGAGGTCACAGGGCCAGTGACATCCCAAGAACAGAGCCATGGCTCTTCCCTGAAATGCTACGGAGTCTTGGTCCCCACCAGGCTCCTTACCTTTCTGGTTCCTGAAGTAGATGAGCAGCCCCAGCCCGAGGAAGAGCAGACCCAGCACGAAGCCCCCAACTCCACTCAGCATCTTGCTCTGTGCAGATGTGGACTGCGCCCCTGAGAAAGGAAGCCAGGTTTAGAGGTTTTCAGCCCAAATCCAAAGCCCATTTCCACTTGGGATCTTGGTATTCAGAGCTTTGAGATCAAGGAAGAAGCCTATTCTAGAAGAGCGGGAATTGAACTCTCCTGGTGATGTTTGACAGCAATCAAACATCAGAGGTTCACACCATGAAGAGACTTAATATGGCTGCCCTGAGCTGAGCTGACAGGAAGCCTCTGAGCTCTAAGACCCCACAGTCCTGAGAGTGACAGACCTAAGCAAAGGCAGAGCTGGAACTGGACGTCCCTGAGGTCAGACATGACCCTGGGCTGCTGCTTGTCACCATGAGCAGCAGTAGAAACAACCCAGCCAGAGGCAGAGGCTGCAGACAGGGCCAAGTAGGTCCCTGGACCTGTGAAGTCACTGGAAGGCTCAGAAGAGTGTGTGGTGGCTTAAGTGCTTCCCAGGGGGCAAAGGTGCTTGTTGAAGCATCACACACCTGCCCCTGTGAGCCGTGCTGAAGGAGAGGACAGCACAGACCAGTGGAAACAGTGTGTGGGCGGAGAAAGCTGACAGGCAGGGGTGTGCCACGCCCCTCCTGGTGGGCGGAGATTCTCAGGGTCAGAGGGCTGACAGGCAGGGGTAAGCCACGCCCCTCCTGGTGGGCGGGGATTCACAAGTCAGGAGCTTCCCACTCACTCCACTCCTCTGTGGCAGGGCTGGTCAGACTGGGATGCTCCACCTGGCAGGTGTAAACCTCTCCACTCTGAGGAACTATCTCCAGCATCACCAGGGTCTGGAAGGTCCAGTCTCCATTCCGGATCAGGCCGGTGGACACGACCCCAGCCTTCTCCTCCTGGCCGTTCCGGAACCATCTGACTTCAATGTGTCCGGGGTAGAAGCGGCTCACAGAGCAGACCAGGAGGTTGTGGTGGTCCAGGGGCCGCGTCTTTGTCGGATACACAGTCACCTGGGGCTCAACTAGAGGAGAAAGGGAGGCGAGAATAAGTCATGAGGGACGGAGTGTCCTCCCAGGTTGTCTGTCTGTCTGCTCCATCCACCCACGTGAAGTCCAGGCAGGCCTCCCAAACCTTCCCGTGACGTTAATCCTGATCGCAGGGGCCCGTTAAATCTGAGGAACTCTAAGGTTTTATTTTATACCTCAAACGACTTTTCATTATTGAGTTTAAGTATTTTCAGTTTTTACAAAACATTGTATTAATTAAAACCAGGGAAGGCCAGGCGGTGGTGGCGCACGCCTTTAATCCCAGCACGCGGGAGGCAGAGCCAGGCGGATCTCTGTGAGTTCGTGGCCAGCCTGGTCTCCCAAGCGAGTTCCAGGAAAGGCACAAAGCTACACAGAGAAACCCTGTCTAAAAAAACTCAGTTTTTACAAAACATTGTATTAATTAAAACCAGGGAAGAAGAGCAATCCTCCTCGGTTGCGTGCTTCTCACAGACTGAAGGCCGTAACTGACAGGCCAGGAAGGGAAATTCCACAATGCCATCCTGGTCTGGGAAGCACTCCCCAGAACTGCAGAATATTAACACACTTCCTGTTAGATCCTCCAGTTTCTGCAGAGATCAGGCTCCAGAGCTGACAGGTCCCTGTGGTGATGTCAGAGCTGGAGGCAGGAGCAAGCCCAGCCTTCCCCCCTCTGCAGCTTCATGGCACTGTTGATGGTCCTGTCTAGACCAGCCATTGCAGGAGTCATGGATGCTAAGCCAGGCTACATCACACACTGTGAAACTGTCCACCTGTGCTGGCCAGCTTGCCTCAACTTGGCAAGCTATACGTGAGAGGAGGGAGCTTCAGTTGAGAAAATGCCTCTGTAAAATCAGGCTATGGGGCATTTTCTTAATCAGTAATTGATGTGGGAGGGTCCAACCCACTGTGGGTGGGCCATCCCTGGGCAGGTGGTCCTGGGTTCTATAAGAAAGCAGGCTGAGCAAGCCATGGGAGAAAGCCAGTAAGCTCCTCCACGGCCTGTGCATCAGCTCCTGCCTCCAGGTTCCTGCCCTGTGTGAATCCCTGTCCTGACCTCCTTCCATGATGAACAGTGATGATGAAGTATAAGCCACATAGACCCTTTCCTCCCCAGGGTGTTCTGGTCATGGAGTTTCATTGCACAAACAGTGACCCTGACTGGGAAGCTGCTTCTCCCTAGAAATCTATAAAAGTCAGAAATCCCCTTTAGGGACATGAAGGCTTTTCCTTCAGGCTCCCATCACGCATGGCCACTGATGCTATCCCATGTCAAGGCCTGGCCATGGCACTCCACACACCCGAGGTCACAGGTGCTCCCCTAATGAGGCTCTTCTGTCTGAGGGGTAATTCTGCATTGGCTCTCTCCTGAGTCTGCAGACAATTCCCAGCACTCCTCACTCTGTTTCCTCCAGACTCCCACAGCTCCATCCCAGGCTGTGTCCAGATAAGATTTCAACCCTGTGGGAAGGCCCTCTGCTTCCCTCAAGTGCCCCAGAGAGACAAAGCTGATATTCCACCAAAGGCACCCAAGTATCGTTCTGTTTCCTGGCACTCCATGGAAGCCCCGAGAGCTAACAGTAGGTGGCGCCAGTGCGCAGCCTCTGCTGAGTCTGGAGCCGCCACCGAAGTTCCAACCTGCTTCCCAAGAGAACTCTGGACCTGTCAGGGATGCTGTGTGGCAGCTTCCCTTGATTGAAGGACGGGACAGGGAGACGGTGACAGCTGTAAGGCTCAGGAGGTAGCCAATCTGAGAATGCCGAAGTTGTAGAAACCATAAACGGTGGTGCGGGGCAGGGACTCTGGCCAGCAAAGCTGCTGAGAGGAGATTCTCAGTCTTGTTGGGCGCCAGCATGAACTGCAGAGCTCCAGGAATGCAGCTTTCAGCGCCCCACCCCACCCCGCCCCTGGTGAGGTGGGCTTTTCACTGAGGTAGCTACATTTCAGTCACCCCTCTTCCTGTGAGTGACCCCAGTAAAAAACTCAACCGGCTTCACCAAGTTAGATTTCAGTTCAATCATTACTTTGGTCTGTGGTGGGTTCCTTGTCTACGATAAACAGATGTGTTAATGATGTGTTTTCCCAGGAAAAGTCTGTCACACCATACAGAGAATGTGGAGAGACAGCCGTGATTGGGAGAACAGAAAGGCAAGAGGTCCCCCCATCTGGGACTTCCACAAGCCTCTTCCAGAAAGTGTCCCCCAAAGAGAAGCGAGGCTTCGGCTCCCTCTCCACCACTTTGGGCAGCAGCCTCCCTCTCCCTTGGTGGCTCCAGCCTGCAAGTCTGAAATGCTCCCATTGCAGTCGAATCTGTCAGGTCCCAAAGAAACCCGGGACAAACGGCCAGTAGTGGTGCCTATTAGCATACCCAAGTGTCTGCTTGGCCTCTGGGCTCACGCAGTACCTGTGGCTCCTCTCAGCTCTCCTCACCCTGACCCCTGCCCCTCCCCCTGCCCCCTACCTCTCCAGCCCCTGAGCTTCACTTCCCTCCCCCTAGTTTCTCTTTCCTATAAAAATGTGCCTTTTGGTGGTGGCGCATGCCTTTAATCCCAGCACTCGGGAGGCAGAGCCAGGCAGATCTCTGTGAGTTTGAGGCCAGCCTGGGCTACCAAGTGAGTTCCAGGAAAGGCTCAAAGCTACACAGAAAAACCATGTCTCGAAAAACCAAAAAAAAAGAAAAGCTTCCCATGACAGACAAAAATGACAGCTCCTGGAGGCAACCCTAAGTTCTCCAAAGAAATCCATGGGGCATAGGCAACTCCTCCTGGATTGTGGTAACACTAACCACTGGGCACTGTTACCAGTTTGGCAGCAGCTCCACCCAGCCCCTCCCAGCAAGGCTGCAGCTGCCTGCTCAGCTCATTTCACATGTAAACTCAGCCCTCACTTGTCCAGGGCCATTAGGTTTCCCACTGAGAAAGGCAGACACAAAACAGTTTACCTTGCTGACTGACTTCACACTGAAAGATAAACTCACAAAACAGGTTTCAATGTAACGTTTTACTCCTCCTTTATTTAAAGTGCCTTGCTTTGCAATGACCGATCTCAGGAACCATGGTATAAAAATAAAAGATTTGAAGTTTAAGTGAGTTGTGAGGATCTAAGAAAGTAATTTGAGGTGTGTAAATACAAGTTACAAAGGTCTAAAGAAGTGATTTAAGGTATGTGAAAAATAAGAAGTGTTTCAGATTTCTTTCCCTCTCTATGCTGGTGTTATATTAAGACTTCAAAAGTTCAGAGTTTTTGTCAGTGGTGGCGCACACCTTTATCCCAGCACTCTGAAAACAGAGGCAGGCAGATCTCTGAGTTCAAGGCCAGCCTGGTCTACAGAGTGAATTCCAGGACAGCCAGGGATACACAAAGAAACCCTGTCTAAAAAGAAGAAGAAGAAGGAGAAGGAGAAGTAGTTCAGAGTTTTAACATTAACATTAATCAATGGAGTTCTGATAAGCCATTAATCTAGCTCTACAAAATTATTGCTAATGTCATCATAATCACAAGCTCAATATTTTAAATTTCCTTGGTTGTTTTCTAAGCATAGACTTAAAAGTGCTTCTCATCGCGCTGAAAATATCTCTGTCCTATCTATCTATCTATCTATCTATCTATCTATCTATCTATCATCTATCTATCATATATATATATCTCCAGCCCTCTGGACAGAGGAAAGAGTGCTCACACTTTTTACCCAAAGCCATAGCTGTTGCTGTGACTCGAAGACGTGAGTCTACTCCAGCTGTCTTACAGATTCCCGTTAGCTGCCTTTTCTACAGGAGCATTTTCAGTACAAATTACAAACAGTGGTAATGCTAATATGTCTATAACTTTTTTTTTTTTTTGGTTTCTCTGTGTAGCTTTGTGCCTTTCCTGGATCTCACTTTGTAGACCAGGCTGGCCTCGAACTCACAGAGATCCACCTGCCTCTGCCTCCTGAGTGCTGGGATTAAAGGCGTGCGCCACCACTGCCCGGCGATGTCTATAACTTTTATCACTTTTTGTAAACTTAAAAAATTAATGCAAGCCTCAGGGAGTCACAACTTGGATCCACCTGTCACAGGTCAGATGGATTCCAGATAAGTACTCCTGTCAATCAACAGCCTCACAACCCCACACTCCCTCTGGGTGCTCCTCACATGTGTGTGACCTCTCTCTCCCTCCCTCCCTCCCCCTTCCTCACCTCTCTGCTGCACGGTTAATATCTCCACAATGGCGGAGTTGAATCTGCAGAACGTGTCCACCTTGGCCCGCTTCTGCTCCAGGAAGCCCTTCTGGCTGTTCCAGTACTCGGCTTGGATCCGTCCCAGCTCGGTCACTGCTTGGTACCTGCCCACATCGCTGTCAAATCGCAAGTGTTCCTCCTGGTTGTAGATGTGTCTCTGCAGGTACCGCACCCGCTCCGTCCCACTGGAGAAACGGCATTCACTTTTCACTTGCTGCAAGAACCGTGCTGTGGAGACAAGAGTGTCAGCCGCCCAGGTGGTTCTCTCAGGGGCCAGGCCCCTCAAATCCATAAGTCCCTCTCCAGATGCCCAAACCAGCTGGATGCCAGAGACACCTCTGCCTACACTGCTCTCTCTCTCTCTCTCTCTCTCTCTCTCTCTCTCTCTCTCTCTCAGGCCATAAAAGAAAAGAAAAGAACCCAAATTCTGGGAAAACCTACCTTCACTGCCAGAAAAAGCACAAACACCCCACGCTTTTATTAGCCCATCCCTCCCCTCTTTCCTTTGGTCCTCGTCTATGACCTCCACATCCCAGTGGGTGGAGAAGTTGCTCGGCCATTCCATCCCCCACTTCTCCCAGTCTTGGCCAAGAGAACAAATCTCTGCTGAGGCTGTGGAGATGGCTCAAGGGTAAATAAAGCACTTGCCTTTCGAGCGTTGAGAATCTGAGTTTGATTCCCAGAGTTCACACCTGTAACCCCATGATGGGGAGACAGAGGAGGATCCAGGGGTCTCACAGGCCGCTAGCCTAGCCTTCTCTGCTCGGTGAGCTCCAGACCCATCAAAGAGCATGTCCCAAAAATAAAACAAAAACCACCTGAAGAATGGCGGGATGTCTCACTCTGTCTCCCACATACAGTGTCTGTTGCTCAGGGAGACTGGAAGAACGGCCCAGGTGGGTTAAAACAAGACAGAACAACCCTGCTATGGCCACCAGAAGGGGCTGGTAGTGACAAGTGCTGTCATGTCACCTCCTCAAAGATCAGCACCCAAAGGGTGCATCCCTGTTATTCCAGAGGCAGAGGGGCCCGTGGACCAGGGACACCTTCGATCCCACACCAATAATGTCCTGCTCAGCCTGAGGGCTACAATGGAGACCACACACATTGATGGCTCCAGCCTGTGCCTGACAGCTCCTCCCACCTTCCCACTCAACCCTCCTCACCCTTTCCTTGAACCACACCTTTCTAGAATATTCTACCAAATGCTCCTCTTAGAGCTGGCTATGACCCAGGCCTTTGCTCCTCTGGGAATCTAGAGAGGAGAGAGTAATGACCTCCCCTCGCTTCCGCCGCTTAAAATTCTGAAAGCAGAAACCAAAGGGAACTTGGTCAAGAAACTATCGAAGAATGAGAAATGTCAGGAGAGAAGAGTGGGGTGGGAGGCTGGAGTGATGGAGGAGCCAGAGCAGCTCTCTGGGGAGGGACAGTTAAGTGTCAAGGATGGTTAAGTTGAGCTCAGACAGGGGAAGGGTGCTGAGTGCAAGTGTTTAGGGAGGGGCACAGGTGAGCTGAGGTGACCATGCGTAAAAACTTGAGTTCGTGAACTTACTCAAGAACACAGAGGACAATGGAGTGTGGAATGTGAGGGCACAGGTGAGAAATGAGCTGTAGAAATCATGCGGAGCCAAGCACCTCGGAGCCTTGTGGTTGACTTAGGCTTTTGGATTTTCTCCTAAGTAACAGGAAACTACTGGAGAAGTTTCCAGAAATTAAAATCATGATCCTAACCCTAACCCATAGTCTCTTATCTGAGTTACAGATCCAGAGAATTCACAAACCAGATCTTTTTAAAATTCAATGCCAAATTCATTTGTCATATCTGACCTGAGGGGAGGGGTGATGAGATTCAGTCCTCTTCCATGGTCCTGGCCAGAGAATGTAGGAGAAAAATTAAAGTACAGGCATGTGAAACAAAACCAAAATGGGCTCTAGCCCACCCCGGGCTCTCAGAAGAGGCCTCACGCACTTGGAAACAGCTCACACAGCCCATCCTGTCTAAGGCTGCCTTAGCAGCTGTGTGCTCCCAAGGAGAAAGGGAACTCACCACCACCCCGCAGAGCTCCCACACCGGAACAGGCTGCACAGACACAGGGAGAGAGAAAGACAGAGCCCTGGGCTCAGCCTCCCAGGTGCCCAGGCAGCGGCCTCACAGCCTGCAGAGGACACACATGGATTGTCCCTGGGATGCCCTCCCTGTTCCCGTGACTTCATGATGCTTTCAGAGAAACTTTTGATTACTTCAATGTTTGACTGTTTTTGTAGTTAAAACAACAGAAACACACATACAAAATAGAATACAAAAACACACATGCAGTTTTCTTTTTAAAGAGAAACCTCATTGTCTGGCATAGCTCAACACAATGAAGACAAGCCCTGTGCAAGGGGTTAATTTAACATCATGAATATCAATCCTCTGGAGGCCCTGAGGGAATATGTCACAAGGCTGGAGATGTTACTGGAAGAAACTGAAAAGCAATGGCTGGCATTGGGGGACTCTCACACAGATCTCAGAGCACAGCAGCCAGCCTTTTGAGGAACAGTTTGGATTTCATGTGAGGACTCTGGGTGGTCACAGAAAATATCAGCAGATTCAAGTGACTTGACCTGGACAGTGAGAAGTTGGCCCCTTCCTCCCCCAGCTGCTCAGCCCCTGAGGGGTGCACTTACGTCGGGGGTCCCTGACCAAAGCCACGGGAGGACTCAGCACCATCAGTGTCAGGACCACAGCTGCCACACAGGGGCCTCTGGGGAGCCACAGACACACCATGCTGGAGGAGAGGTGGTGGTCTCACACCCTGGAAACTATCTCCTCTCTCCATCTACACCCCAGGTCAGAAGAAACAGGGGATTCACTGCTTTGGTGCTGTGTTGAGGAAGGTCAGTGCTGAGGAGCCAATCAACATCAGATGTAAACAGCATCATCAGTTGCTAGTTAGAAATTCAGTATGAGGGTCCTCTTTGAAACCAGCAATTTCTTTTTTATTTGGTATTTTAAATGCTTGATCCCGTTGCAGCTGAAACACTTTCATCCGGCCGCAGTGCTGAGCCAGCTCCGAAATGGTCTGTCATCACCGACCAGTCTGAGCACCTGGGGAGCGTTCACCTCTCCTACACAGGGCTGATGGGACAACTGTGTGTTTGAAGCTTGTGAGAGTAAAGGAAGTGAAGGAAGATGACCTTTAATCTGGTGCTTACTGCCCCACAGCCTCCCCTGGTAACTGATGATGTGGCAGAATTCTGGCTCTTGATTGGACAGTGGAATCTGCACTTCAGCTAGAGAAATCTCTGACAAGCTGAAAGGAACTGAAGGTTAGTCATGGTCTAGTCCTGATGCAAGGCCCATTTCCAGTTTGGGCCCCGAACCATTTCTGATTCAGTGGAGCCTCCAGAATTTCAGGCGAGGGTCCCTGTGGTTATCCACAGCCCAGTCCTCAAGGGAGAAGTTCAAAATGGAGTCTGGGTGTAGGCAGAGGTTTTGTTGGGACCATTGGCTCCCCAATAACCAACATGGAGACTTATTAATTATAAACACTCAGCCGATAGCTTAGGCTTGTTACTAACTACCTCTTACAACTTAAATTAATCCATATTCCTTATCTATGTACTACCACATGGCTTGGTACGTTTTTTTCAGTACAACAAGTTCATCTTGCTTCTCTCTGAGTCGCCTGGCAACTCTGCCCTTCATCACCCCACCCCACCCCATGCTCTCCTTTTCCCTGTCCACATGTCCTGCCTAGCTATTGGTCGTTAGCTCTTTATTAAACCAATGAGAGCAACACATCTTCACAGTTTACAAAAAGACGATTCCATAATATCTGGGCATCCTGGGAAGATGAAGTTGGGATCCTCCCAGGTTTCAGTTAAAGTCCTGAGAGCAAGAGTCTGGGGAGTGTGGAGTGTGCCGCAGAGCTGGATCCAGACTGAAGCAGTTCTCTGACTTGGTGTGCAGCCACAGAAGATGTGCTCATCTCTGCGGGTGTCAGCTGGAGGCCAGGCTTCTCTTCCTGATGTTGTTGACTCAACTTACCTGGTTTTATATCCACTAGCACAACACACTGAAGTCAGGTCCAGAGTTGCTGTGGATGCACAGGGAGGGAACTGGAATTCTCACATCCTTGAAGATTAATACTGTACGGGGAAAAGTGTAGCAGGCTTTCTTTTGGACCACTAACCAGCTCCCAAATCATGACATGGAGACTTATTAGTTATGAGTGCTCGGCCTTACATAGATCTTATTTTCATCTGTTTCTCTGTATCTATGTTTTGCCTCGGAGCTTTTTACCTTTCTTTCCTTCTGTATGTCCTACTTTCCTGCTCCTCATGTCTGTCTGTCTGCCTGTCTATCTGCCTGTCTGTCTGGTGGTTGCTTAGGTTTTGGCTCCAGGGCGTATCCCTCTCTTTCTCCTTCGTTCTCTTCTGTCTTCTTCTATTTCTTCTCTAGCCTAGATTTCTCCTCCCACTTATTCTCTCTGCCTGCAGCCCCACCTACCCCCTCCTGCCTAGCTATTGGCTGTTCAGCTTCTTATTAGACCAGTCAGGTGTCTTAGGTAGACAAGGTGAAACAAATGTAACACATGTTTACATAATTAAACAAATTCCACACAAACAAATGCAATACATCTTTACATCATTAACAAAAGCAGCAGAAACAAATATAACATACCTTCATGTAGTTAAAGTAATAATCCACAGCATAAACACATGTAACACATCTTTGCCCAGTTAAAATAATATTCCACAATGGAAAAGTTTACTTTTTCTTTCCCCATCTAAATCTCCATGGCAAAGCATCGACCTCCTTAAAGTTCAGACTAACACCGGGCAGATTAAAGTACTAGCAAGTTAACTAACGGCCTCATGCATGCTGGGCAAGCGCTGGCCACTGAGTTACAGCCACAGACCCCACTTTCACTTTGAGACAGGAGTCACTGTTTCACAGATAACCTTGAACTTGTGGTCCCCCCATCCTAACCTCTAGACTAGCTAAGATCACAGACTTGGGATCTAAAAGGTCCAAGTAGGAAGATTTTTTTTTCTTCTTCAGAGTCATTTCAGTGTTCCAGGACTTACCATCCTGCAGCTGCATGTGGTGTGGACAGTGCAGAAACTGA
>CABHPP010001015.1:16996-30619 GCA_902168425.1 Peromyscus attwateri
TGTGTGTGTGTGTGTGTGTGTGTGTAGCCTTGTTTCTGGGACAGTGTCTGGGTTCCTTGACCCTTCCCAAGGGAGGCAGGCATAGGTGACTCTGGTAGGTTGTTGGTTGTTGTGTCTTCCCCTGGAGTACCATAGACCCTGACTTCAAATGCAGTCACATTCTGAAGCTCTGGGTGTTGTTCGGCACATCAATTTTAGAGGAACACAGCCAAGCCCATAACAATGACTCAGCATGATGAACTCTAAAAATACTCTACTATGCAAAGCAGGAGCTAGGTGGCAGTAGAATTTGAATGGAAACTACAGGGAAAATTGAGAATGGTTAATATCCCTATCCACTGCAGCGTGTCCCCTTTGTCTTTACAGCTCTTTTACTTGGTTTCCGTCTGCCTGTGTGTCGCCATTATAGTCGCCTTCCAGTTAACAGCTTTCACTTTCCGGGAGAACTTGGTGGCCACAGCCCTCCTGCTGGCACTTTTCGGGTATGTGATGAGAAACACGGCTGCAGAATTATCGTTTGTTTTCCGAGAAAGAAAACCCTCAGGATGGCTTTGAACCTGCTGTCTGCTTCATGATTTTCTGTCTGCTGAAGCAATTATGTTGCTTCTACCAGGGCTGCCGAGCAAACAAGCTTGAGCAAGATGATGAATGCCCTGTAAGGAGGGAAAGGTTGACATGGTCGTAATGAAGATGGCATTGGTCCTGTCTCAGAAAGGCCCTCAAGCTGTTTGACAAACTTGTGCAGTGGGAAATGGATTCTCTGTTATTCTCACTTTGACATTAATCGTGGGCTCAAATACATAATCCAGTTAGCTTGGAAATTGCGTTTGTGGAGATTCTCGTGTAAAGCTGTCTGGCATATTTTTTTTTCCTCTCCTATAATATTAGTAGCTTGGAAGTATTTTGTGTGACTTCTATCACTTTTTCCTCAGAGGAAAAATAGTAAAAGTAGAAAAGTCACTGCAGAAATTCTCATTTATATACACTAGATACATGTGACTGCTCCCCAAATGGTACTCGTTGGGTGGAGAAAATTAATCAATGTCTTAATTTTTTTTTAAATAACA
This sequence comes from Peromyscus attwateri, assembly GCA_902168425.1. NCBI lineage: Eukaryota > Metazoa > Chordata > Mammalia > Rodentia > Cricetidae > Peromyscus > Peromyscus attwateri. Next base: position 18,064 of record CABHPP010001015.1, read on the forward strand.
TGCCCAGATTTATGCCAAAGGCTGTAACTAAAGTGAATTTTGCATATTTTGTTGTCAATCCAGTGATCCAGAATTATTCAAAGTATCTAAGTAGGGGACAAGTTTTGCCTGAACAAATATGTGTGCATCATCAGATGAATGGATAGATTGATATGAGTTGATGGATGGACAAGTGGGGAAATATGTAAAGATACGAGGAAGCCAGTTATTTCAGGAATATTCATGATGTCACTTATCCTGTGGCCTTGCTGAAATTAAGTGCACTCTAACCCTTAGGTTCCTCCCTGTAAAATGCCAATTTTGTTGCTAAAAGTTAAATGAGATAATCTCTGTAAATGTCAGGGACAATTGATAGAGTCATTAAATTAATTTTAGCCATTACTATTATTCTTAGAATTATCTTTTTCTTTAGAGAAATTGTGTGCTCACTAAAAAGATGTTTGTGGAACATGGCGTTACACTCAATTTGAAAGTTATGAGCTCATATATAAAGGGCTGTGTATGTGTGTACCCTGTTCCTATTATCTTATTTCAGATCATTCGTCTCATTAACTGGCTAAGTGTTGTTGCATTTCATTGTAGCATGTGTAAAATAGACCTTGCTAAAAAATTATGTTTGAATTTTAGAGGGCCAGACTTAAAAAATGAATACAGAATTTGGATGAAGTTATATGGTTCAAAACTTAATCTTATGAAATATGTTTTTAGAAAATGTTTAACTTGATTACATCAAGCTAGAAAATTCTATGTTCATAACTAAACATCTTTTGGGATTTCTAGAGAAGCATAGGTCTATGGAGGCATAGTCATGGTCTCTTAAGGGTAACATACTTCCTTGTCTTAGTTCCTGTTCTAGTGCTGTGAGGAGACACCAGGACCAAGGCAATTTATAAATAATGCTAGGTCAGGCATGGTAGCACATGCCTTTGATCCCAGCACTTGGGAGACAGAGACAGGGGGATCTCTGTGAGTCTGAGACCAACCTCCTCTACATAATGAGTTTCAGGACAGCCAGTGCTATGTAGAGAAAGATCCTGTCTCAAAAACAACAACAAAACAAAAACAACAACAAAACCAAAATAAATAAATAAATATAAATAAATAAGGCATTTCATTGGGGGCTTGCTTGCAGTCTTACAGTTTTAGAGGGTTAGTCCATTATCATCATGGCAGGGAGTGTGGCAACAGGCAGGCAGGCATGGTGCTAGAGCAGTAGCTGAGAGCTCACATCTCCTTAGCAAGTTATGGGCAGAAAGAGAGAGAGAGAGAGAGAGAGAGAGAGAGAGAGAGAGAGAGAGAGAGAGAGAGAGAGAGAAAGAACATGACTGAGTTTTATTGGTCACAATAACACATACCTCTAATACCAACACTCAGAACTACAGAACACAGGCAGAAAGACCAGCATGAGACCACATATTAAGGCCTTCTTTCAAAAATCCCAACAAATTAAAACAAGTCAAGAAAATAACACTAAAAATACCCGAAGTAAAAGACAGCTTATATTAAAAAAATGTAAAGCTAAGAACGTAGCTAGTGCATGCTTAGTGCTAAAGGACTGTGAAAATGAGAGTGCAGACTCCCGTTTGTTCCCCGGGGAAATTCACACAGCAGAAGGAAGGGACCAGTTGTCAGAGGGAGGACACAGTATGTTCTCATAAATTCCAGAATACCTGTGAACAGTAGACCAACCTCCAGTGAATTATACAATCATTAAAATGATGACATATTTTAATAAAAGAGTAGAGAGTATTAAAAACCACAGTAGGTTTCACATAAAGTAAATTATGCTCTATAAGTCAATTTAAATTTTCCTTAAAAACTTGAAAAGATGGGGGGAGATGGATCTGCCAATATGTTAATTTCAACCAACTGTTTGAAAGGAAAGTAATAAAAGGGTAGTTAAAAAAAATCATGGGATCGTAGCTGGTGGAAAATCAGCTCAAAGCCTCATTAATTCAGGAAAGGAAGTCCCCAGGGGCATCACTTAAGACGATGTCTTTGTCTTTGAGTCTTTTTTTTTTAGACAATGCTTTGATCCACTTGTCAAATATTTGAAGGACATAACCCAGTATGAAGACCTTATGTAAAGTGTGGCAAAGTCCAGATTCTGTGCAGTCTCCAGTAGAGTGGAGACCAGAGATGAGGTGGTAATTACTTCCTTAAGGAAAGCTCGGGGTGTCCAGAGTAACAGTGGGAGAGGAAGGCATGGTGAGGCCACCCTGTGAGCATGGAGATGCTGATCAAAGTGATGATCATCTTGCTGTGCTTTGTGCTGACAACTGACCATATCAGATGTTCCATGAGGTGCTGCCCCCCCCCCAATTTCTCCAGCTCCCACATTTTCAAGTTTAACAGAGAGAGCTGGCTGGATGCCATATTGCACAAGGAACAAAGAAAGGCTGGCTCGTTTGTAGTTCTGGTTTAAGTACACCAGGATGGTTATCTCTGCCTCTTAATAATCTGCTTATATAAAATGAAAACAATTTGTCTTATATTTTTCCACATGTTGTGTTTGAATCAACAGTTTTAATATATATATAGAAAAGAATATATATATATTAAGGAATTATATATATATTATTGCTTGCTCTAAGAATGAATTTGATAGCAATTAAAACAGTGATAAACTTGACACACAAGCTTCTGCTGTTGTTTATATGTATTTCAGTTGTAGGGATAATTTGTTTCCTCCTCCTTCTTTTCATCCTTTTCCTTTATTTTGTCCTCTATGTAGACCTGTCTGCCCTTGAACTGTCTATCTTTCTGCCTTAGAGCCTGAGCTCTGGAATTACAACAGTATGTCACCATGCCTGGTTCCCAGTTGCTGAAAGCAATCACATGATAAAGGATAACAGTTGAGTTTTTCCCTAGAAAGGACAGTAGGAAGTACATGGTGGATTTGAGGTGGGATTTAATTCTTCCTGTTACTACTTTATTCAGACAGGAATAGTCATAATTACAGCATTAGCCAGTGATGGCTCACCTCTTTGGCAGTTATTTTGATTTTATTTACTTATTTTCTATAGCAAATATTTTAGAAAATTTGATTTGAAGCACCTGTCTCCAACATATACTTCATAAAAAAAATGTTCTTCACGGTCAAATTATGAGGCAGATTGCTATCGAGCGAGGCTTCTGAGATACCGTATGGCTTTGTACATCATATTCCATACATTTTCTCAAGTATAAGAGTTTATATTTTAACCCAGGGGTGTTCTCTAGTATCACTGTTCTTTGTGACAGAGAGCTCTGAATATTGTTATATTCTTGGAATCTTCCAGTTTTCCCACTATAACCGATAGGCATTATTGCTGCAATAGGCTTGGGAGGCAAAGGAGCTCCGTCAGACAGAAGTGATAGTAGTGAAGTCCAGTGGAAAGCCCAGACCCTTGTGACACTTTCCCTTTGCCTTGCAGGGTCTTTGGAGGCCCACAAAGGGTCTTTTTCTATAGGAGATTATTACATATATTACACAAAGTGAGGAAAACTCAACCGTTCTAACAACATTGCATCTGTACTTTACTTCGGTTGTGATAACAGATAAACGTTTCAGGAAAATAAACATGACTTCTCTTCTCCTTTTTAGATATGCAATGATTCCATGGATGTATCTGATATCCAGAATCTTTTCCAGTTCAGATGTTGCCTTCATCTCCTACGTCTCCTTGAACTTCATCTTTGGCTTGTGTACCATGCTGATGACCACCATGCCTAGGCTCTTGGCCATCATTTCTAAAGCCCAGGTGAGTCGCTGGCAGTGGCCCATTTCCAAAGTGCTAGAGCCAGGAGAATGGGGATGTCTACTACATACTTCATTACCATTATGGCAAAATGGCTGACTCACACAACTTAAAGGAGGGAGGCTTTATTTTGGCTCAAAGTTTAAGAGAGCTTTTGCTTTTAATTTAGAACACGTGTAGGAGGAGGCCGTTCACCTCCTCAAATGCAAGGAATAGCCTGGGACCTAGGTATACCCTTCAGAGGCCTGCTTTCAGTGACTTATTCTCTACAACCAGAGTCTTCATGCTTGAGTTTACAGAATCTTTCAAAATAGTGCTACCATCTTATAGTGGAAATTAATGAGGCAACTATACATAGTTTATGTGATCATCAAAAGAGGTTTATTTTGGGTAAGTTTACAGCAAGCAAAGGAGTCGGTTACAGGATCCAGGAGAGGTGAGGCATAGTCCAACATGGTTCTCTGGAGATCTCTGACTTGGTCTGCAGTCCAGCATCTGGCATCCAGGATCATGAGGTAGCCAAGAGAGAGCAAGCATGTACTTATCTCAGATCTTAAGAGGTCCCTTTCTCAGTCACGCCCCAGATGGGAGCAGGTACCTAGCACTTACCTGCTGCCTGCTAGGGACAGTGCTTCAGGGGTGAAGCACAGACAACTACCCCTACACCATCTGGGAGCCAAGTGTTGAGCATGCCACCCTGTTGAGGGATACTTTAGAGTCAAACCCTAACAAGCTTCAGCCCAGTAGAGTTGCATGTCCTAGTAGAATCCAGGGAAATGTATGAGTGACCTTGTCATTTAACTTCAGAAGGAGTGATTGGTTGCAAAAACTTCTGTGGTGTTAGGGAAACTGCTCCATAAGCCAGGGCAGGGCCACGTAGGTATTCATTGTTCTGTTACCAACACCCTTCTTAGAGATCCTCAAATGTTGGCTTATTGGTGGTAGGTAAAGGGATACAATAAAGTATGCCAAAGTGTCACTGTACCTTGGTTTGAAATCTTAAGTAATATGGGCCACAACCCTGCCCACACTCACATGATAGCATGCCTGAAGAGTGATATCAAAGATTCATGTAATTTAGTACAGTGTCTTTCCATGTGTTAGAGAAAAACACTGCTCTGGGCATGGGCTGTTCACCAGGGAGCCATTTTCCTTGTGGAGGAAATGTCTACCAGGCAATAGAGGCAAGCTGAGATCCCTTCTGTAGACACATCCCATTCATTCCCTCCCTTTTCCCTCTACCCTGGTCCCTTGACAAGGCTGTCCTCACCCTTGGCTTCTGCTTTAAGCCATCATACCTGGCTTGACTTGTGGGAACGAGCTTCAGACTCTGTCCCCTCTTTAGCTCTCATATTTCAATCCTTTCTTTTTCTGCCTGTTATTCTCACCTCTGAGCACCTTGTGCTCATGAGTCTCTTTGCTGGTCTCATACTCTCTGCTGGCTCAGTAACTCCCATGTGTTTGAGCCACAATCTGCACAATTCACCTGGGAGAGGTACAGTGCTCCTAGTGGAAGGAAATGCTGATATTCCTATTTCCACCTAGAGAGGGATTGAGGCTTGCCCCCTCTGGGACAGGTTCACTCCTTGTGGCTGGGTTCCAGGCTTGATAGACTCTCAAATGATGGCCAACATTATCTCCTATTATTGCACCTTATGTTTGTGCAGAAGCAGTAGAGAATGTAAATATTCATTTTGCATTCAATGAGGGCAATGATCTATTTCAGTGATTATTTACAGTTTGAGTTTGACAGTAATCTGTATTAATATTCTGAGCCTTTAAATAGAAAGCTTGCTGAACAATTAATTGGCTTTAACTTGAGGAGAATATTGAAGTCAGCAGAAAAGGCATAGAGGCCCCACTCCACCCCATTGATTTCTAATGTGACATGGGTTATTGAGGATGCTGTAAACTGTGGTGGGAAGGAAACCAGGTCGAATACAGATACAACTAGGAGAAACCCAAAGCCAGGGCAGCTCTGGGAGAATGAGATAACAGAAGACAGGTAAGCTAAGCTAATTCTCAAAGGAAAAGGAAGGTGAATCACTCGGAACTAAAGAGGAGGTCAGCCAGGAATGGTTCCATCCACGAGACCCTAACAGCATGGCAGATGAAAAGGCATCATTATCTGCAATTATAGACAGCACCTGAAAGAATCAACAGGCAATGGGTGTTTCCTGGAAAAAGGAGTCCACGTCACTCAGCAATTAGGAATGGAGGACATTTGACTGGATTTGCTTTGGTCTTTCTCTTTCTTTTACTCCTTATTGTGATACTGTTTGCTGAAGCCATTTAACAGTATTACAATACTCATTCTAATTGATATCAAATGTCCATTTTCATGTTAAAAAGCTTTATGAACTTGTAAAATTAGTGAAAGATATGAAGAATGGCCACTGTGCTCTCAGGTCATAGCCAGAATAACCAGTATTAACCACTGAACGTGCAGACTGTGGTGTCAATGTGGCTCTTGTCTTTGTCAATGTTGCCAAAATACTGTTAAAGAATGATGTGTCTTGGGTTGTTAGGCAGGGACAGTCATGTCTTTCTCTCCCACAGATGAATATCTCTGTGGCAATCAAGAAAATGTTAGCAGGTTAAAGGTCACAGCTTTTATTTCTCTACATATTAATATGCATCAATTGCTGCTATCCCCAAATCAAACATTTGATTTGTCAATTCATGAATCTCTGTGTTTTTTTTTATTAATTCAGCCTTTACATATAGCACAGTCTTTGTTAATACTTGTGTAAAAATCACTGTGGGTGAGTTATAAAAGCATTGATGTCACCATACCCTGTCATTAATTATCAGTTCCCAAGTTCAAACCTGCCTATCCCAGACTATCACTGATAACAGCAATCCTTTCAGGCAGTACACTAATTGACACGGGCTTAGATCAATGCGACTTTAGATGTAGTTTTTCCTGTGAGTCCTGTTACGGACTTGCAGGCAGTTGCCATTTAATGTATTCACACAGTGAAAAGTGGGAGGATAGCTAGTGGCTCTTTCTCTTCCCACAAGGACACTAATTTCATTATAGAGATTCTTCCCACTGCCTTCATCTACCCAAAACTACCTTCAAAAGGCCTGACTTTCTAAGCTACTATATTGGGAATAAAAGCTTAACATATATATCTTGGGAATGGTACAGATATTCCATTCATAAATTCTGCCCTTGGGTTCCCAAGACGCATGGCTTTCCCAGGTGGGCATCACAAACTCATTCTATCACTGTGGCTCCAAAATAGCTCACTTATTATGGCCCCGATTCTAAAGCATAAAAACCTACCATCTATTCCATAAATTTTATCAGATTCAAATGTGCGTAAGACTCAAAAATATATTTCATTCCAAGTTCTCTCTAGCTGTGAGCCAGTACAATCAAACATACGGGTCAGGTATAGGACACACATCCCAAGTCCAAAATGGAGAAGAGGAAGAGAAGGACAATAGATTCCCATCAAGCAAAACCTAGCAAGACATACAGTATGGGATCTCAGGAGTAATCCTATCTGGCTCCATGACTATCTGAGAGTGCATAAGAGGATACAGCAGACTGGACCAACAGCCCCAATCAGGGACAACAGGAAGTTATTAGCATAAGAGAATAGCTTTTAATTTCATCTCCCCCCCCCTTTTATTGTGCAGAATTTGCAGAAAATCTACGATGTCCTCAAGTGGGTTTTTACTATTTTTCCTCAATTCTGCCTGGGTCAAGGGCTCATAGAACTCTGTTATAATCAGATCAAGTATGACCTGACTCACAACTTTGGCATTGATTCTTATGTGAGCCCCTTTGAGATGAATTTCTTGGGCTGGATCTTCGTGGAGTTGGCCTTACAGGGCACAGTTCTTCTCCTCCTGAGGATTCTGGTACATGGAGACCTTCTGCGATGGTCAAGGTATGTACTGAAGGGCTCATGCTTAACGCCTCTGATTATTGAATAAAGAGTAAGGAAAAGTCCGCCTGGAGCTTCAAGGTAAAGAAATGTGTCTTATTGGCATTGTTATGAATGGTTCTAATAAGTTAGAGGTTTTATGTTTCTTTTTTTAGTGGGTAAGTATGAGTCACCAACTAAATGGAAAAAAATTCAAAAGATAAGGTGCCAACCTTTAAAATAATTCTTTCAATTATTTGGTTGTCTCAATTTATTTTCCACTTTGAAATTGCTCAATTTTTCCATTATTTTGTAACAACAAAAGTGAATTTGCTTGATACCATAAAGTAATTCATTTTTATAACTAAATGGCATTAATTTCTAAAGTCAGGAAGGTGTAGGACTTTAGTGCAGAAACCACATGACTTTGCCAAATGCAGTTCCTCTGCTCTTGTTTTTGTGAAGATGCTGAGAACTTTGTGTGTAGATAGATACACCAAGATTATTGCTAACACACACACACACACACACACACACACACACACACACACACACACATACACACACTCACACACATACACATGGAGTTTAAGGTAGCTTTGCAAAGATTCTAAAACTTTGCCAGATAAGGCACAGTGGTTAAGAGCACTGCTCTTCTTCCAGTAGACTCTGGTTCGATTCCCACTACCCACATGGTAGATCACAATTATCTGTAGATCTAGTTTTGGGGATCTGATGCCCTCTTCTAGCCTCCAAGGGCACCAGGCACACACATGGTGCATAGATTTAGATGCACACAAAACACTCATGCACACAAAATAAATACATAAATATTTTTAAAGTACATTTGACATCTAGAAGGAAGTGTGTTTTCTTGTGCAGGGTCCCCACTGCTGCCCCCCCCCCCCACTTAATAGACTGATCCTCTCTCTGTTTTTGGTCCTCTGATTCCCACTTCAGACAGAGGTTCTCCCCACCCCCACCTCTCTAATTTTATCTTTTTGTTTTTCTGAGATTGTCTCTCAAAGAGGGGCATTCTTTATGGAAAATCCATTACCACCTTGCCACTAAAGAGTCTGTTGCAGATTATAAAGCTCTATTGCTAATATTTTTGGGCAATCCCTTCATATGTTTTGTTTTCTTCTCAGTCATTTCATGATATATTTCTTTGCATAATACCCCAAGGCTGCTAAAGTAGAGAACCATTCTGAACCCAAACCCCCAATCTCTTCTCAATTTGGACATGATTATCAGGCATTTGCTGATTTCCCAGAGCTGAGTGACTCTGGAGTAGAATTCTGAACACCTTTTAAGTATAATTGCTTCTGTGATAATCCTTAATACTTCAGTCTGTTTAAAACTCACAATGGAGAATCCCTCTGGCAGCTTCTAGATTTCTCAATCCTTCTACATTATCAAAGGAATTTTCTTCAATGAAAAGACTTTTTTGTGTTACCTTTACATCATAGAGGATATTAGTTGGGTTGTACTTTAGAACAATGTCTTTGATATCCACAGCAAATATTCCTTTGTGTTATGTTGATGTGAAGGGCAAGGATCAGAGGCACTGTCTACTCTTCTGCTTTCTTATGACTCAGTATCACAATGATTGTGAGCTCCAATTTTTATTTAAATCCAAATAGAACCCAGTCACTAATCAGTGCTGAATATGAATAGCCAAATTTCTCAGCAAGTCCTTCTTAGGGAAAATTATACCAGTTTTAGCTAAAAGTTGAGGAGAATGGGAAGAGACTCTTCCCTCATGGGAACCAGATAGAGCCTACTCTTTCCACCTGCACCATGTGTTTGTTACCAGCACATCCTGGGCACTATTGTGAAACCCACTTCACTGCTGTCCTCTAAGCTGCATTGGCTTCCACCTGTACACTTCTGCTGTCTTAAGATGACAGGTCTCTATTTGTACACAGCCCTGGCCTGATACCAGCTCACACAGGTGTGTGGGGGAGGTCTTGCCTCTTTTCGCTACAGTCTGGAGCTTGGCTGTGCTCCCTTAAACCTTAAGCAGGCAGAGTTAGAACAGCCATATGGTCCAGATACAAGCTGTGATGAATTACCAGGACAGGCCTGCTGTGTTTACTCCCCACCTGCATCCTTCTGTTGCACTATGAGTGGAGGATGGCTCAGCAGAGGTGGAAGAATTAGGAAGTTGGTTTGTTTGGATGTTACCCAACAAGTTTTTGCTTGTCCTCTACCCATCAGAGTGAGGAGAAGAGTTAAAGAATTCGCTGCCTGGTCCCTCCCTGAAGCCCAGAGTTGCTTTAGTTTGGGGGATGTGATCAGCAGACATAAATACAATTTTCTAGGTGGTTCTCACTGAGGAGAGGATGGGAATCTTGGATGCAGACCTTTGAGTTATCAGCAGAGGGTGAAGGGCTGATGGTGGTCCTTATCTGATAAAGAGAAATACTAATCAAGCAGAAAGGTATAAGTTGATGGAGTTTCATGAAATGAATTAACTCATCTAACCCTCTTTTTGATTGTTAAGTTGAATACTTCTCATGTTTTTTTTGTGCCCGCCTCACTTTCTGCTTCTGAGTAATTGCCCTCTGGACAGCTATCACTCTCATTTTTTTTATCTCTTTTGATTCATTTTATATGTCTTCAAACATTATATAACTGACGACAGACCCTTTTGAGGATCTAACCACCTTTTCTCATCTGTATTATATGTACAATGAATCATACATAAACACAACATTTGTAAAATGTTGATTTCAGATGTGGAAAAATAATACTGAGTAAGTCATTGGGATGACTCCTCTGAACTGACAATGGATATTTTCTCTTAGTTATAGTACTCTTTCGTTTTGAAATAATTTGAGAGTTGTAAAAAACATTGTAAAAATTCTCCTCTCCCTATGAAGAGATGATTACATGCTATATAACAACAGATCACACTGTAAACAAGGAAATTGATGGGAGTAGAGTGTGAACACTATGATTGGTTTGTACCTAATCATTAAAATGCAGGCACATTATAGTTTGTTGGAGAAATGAAAATTTACTTGAAAGTTAAAAATACCCACAAGGAAATTCTAATGAGGACCTAGCAGCTCAGTTTCAGAGTGAACCAGTTAGATGCAATGATCAGAGTTGTGCTCATCTGGCAAATATCTATTGAATACTATATGCAAGATGTGCAAAAAAAAAAGCTGACTGCCTAACTGTTTTATGCAATCCAACTTATACTATAAATTTAATATTGGGTACTTTTATATATAAGGTATGTACACAATCTATTTTGTTACATATTTAATAAATGAATTGATTACTATGAAAATATCCATGTAAGTTAATATTTTATAATAATGTGATCAATATTTTTGGCACTTATCATGAGGCCTGGCATGACTTTATTATTCCCCAAATTAAAATCTTCCTCTAGCATTGATGTCTCATAAGTTATGCTGGTAACATGCACACATCCTTTGATTGTGGAAAGGAAGTTGACTTTCCCTGGAATCAGGAAGATAGGGCTAAGATGCCCCCGATAGCTCATGGTCTGAGGGCTCTGCCTTCTGTCTCCACAGGTGTCATTTGGTGACCATCCCAGGACTGTCCCAGCTGGATATTAACTCTACCTTTATCTTTCCAGGGTCCACTCTGCCCCACAGGACACAGTCAAGTCTGCTAAGGACATAGATGTTGAAAAGGAACAAAGGAGGGTGCTTGAAGGAAGAACTGGCGAGGACATTCTTGTGTTGTGCAACCTCAGTAAAAGTTACAGAAGGTTTTTCAGGTGGAAGACCACTGCTGTGCGCGACATTAGTCTGGGCATACCACGAGGCGAGGTAACAGCTGCAGATTTTACCCATTTCCCCTGTGAACCTATGAATTCTAATTGTAGCTCGGTTTGGGCAGTCTTAGAATATCTGAAATCACAGCAGAAAGTAGCCTCCACATTCCAGAGATTCCTACAAGATTGCAAAGGGAAAGCTGGAGACAGGGTCTCAGCCTAGTGGAAATTTGCAGATTAAGTCATAACTTACTTTGTTTCATGATTCTCTAAATTTTGCGTAGCTGGGAGTTTTAAATGTGGTTTGACTTTCGGACTCAATGACTTTTTATTGAGTACAAATATGTTTTAAAACCCAATTAAAGAAGGAACCCACCCACTTCTTCCACTTACTTAGCCTATAATTTTCCTTGAGTGCCCAGTTAAGTCCATCTAGAGCAGTGGTCCTCAACCTTCCTAATGGTGCAACCCATTAACACAGTTCCTCATGTTGTGGTGACCCCAACCATGAAATTATTTTGTTGATACTTCATAACTGTTATGAATTGAATGTGAATATCTGTTATGCAGGATATCTGATAAACAATCCTCAAAGGGGCTGAGACCCACAGGTTGAGAACCACTGACCTAGAAGAATGCTATTCTGGAAGTTTAAAGAATGTACATACCATAGCAGCTGTGCAGAAATCTTTAATCAGAATTGACAGAAGTTGTATAAACTGACTCTTAATTAGACCCAATACATAAAGGGAAATCAATCCTGGAAATGATTACCTTTAATTAACTTAGAAATAAAGAGGCACCTTGCATCCTTAGAGAAACCCAGTGGTTACATGGCTATCTTATTGCTAGCTGTGCCTTATTATCCTCCTGAGCAGATAATCCAGATATGATATGGGGTACACAGAAGCCTAGAAGCCCACACAAAGCAATCTAGGAGTGACCTAGATTGCGATCATGATTTCTAGGACAATTGGACAAAATGTTAAGGATTATTTCTTAGCTATTGTTTCTATTGATTTTTTTTTAGCTCTGTGATCTAACATTATTGAATTTTGAGTTAAAATTAAATCAATTTAAATTGATATTAGTTTCTTTACTATCTATCCATGGCTGTTTTAAGCCAAAGAGAAGAAAGAAAGAAAGAAAGAAAGAAAGAAAGAAAGAAAGAAAGAAAG
>CABHPP010001015.1:30629-64223 GCA_902168425.1 Peromyscus attwateri
AAGAAAGAAAGAAAGAAAGAAAGAAAGAAAGAAAGAAAGAAAGAAAGAAAGAAAGCCAGTCAGCCTTAGAAATAGGCATGGTGTTTCTCATATTTGAGGTTCCCTTTGGACTGTTTGTTATCAGTGTTACAATCAACTGAAGAAGAAGAAAGCCTCAGCTCAGATCAGTTGTAGAAGTTTCCCTTGCCTCAGGCCTGTGATAGCCCACCTCATCAAGATAAGAAGGCAAACTGAGGGAAGCTGCTCACTTCATGGCCAGCTGCTAAAAGGATAGAAAGGGAAGGATCAAGTTCCAATATCCTGTAAGAGTTTAATATCATTGAGCAAAAATGGCCAATTAGGCACACCTCCTGTGTAATTCCAAGCCCACAGACCACATCTTTAGCACATGGGTCTTTAGGGACTTCCAGGATCCAAACTATAGTGTGGTCTCTACGATTTGATTGCCTAGATGGGAAGTGCCTTGTGAAGAAAACAGAGATGACTACGATGTAGGTCCCTGTCCCTCAAAGAATCAATGAACTGGTTGGGAACTAGAACATCATAAGCAGATACGTTATCCTGTGTCTAGACAGGGTTAGAAAGTACTGCAGTAGTGGGCTTCAGTGATTTTCAACAGTGCAGGATGGCAGGTGCACTACTAGCAGGAGTGTGGAAGACTTACTACAAAGGCAGGGTTAGCCTGGGCTCTAAGGCAGAGATGTGGTCGGGATAGGCTGATAGGACACCTCAAGTCTCAGGTGTGGTGGGTCTGATAGCAGTGACAGTCACATGCAGGTCTGGCATGAGATGGACCCCTATATTGGATGGGGGAGAGATCCAGTGATGTTGGGAGAAATGTGGTGACTGAGGCACATGATGATTAAGGTTATTGATGTTGTCCAGAGGCCCATAATAGAGGTAAGTGATAGGTGGGCATGAAGGCAAAGTGCAGAAACAGTCATTGTGCAGGATCTGAATATGGAGGAAGCTACATGGTGTCAGTAGATATTAGCACTCAGACATCAGAAAATGTACCTGGGAAGATTTGTGTTCCACGGACGAGTCTCAGTCACATCATAGCCAGAAGTACAAGACAGGTACTAGATCTAGAGAATGGGGTGAAAAAGTCATTTTCACATAGAATGTAAGACAAGATTGAAGAAAGAAATCAATTAACTGTCAAAGTATAAGATTGGAGGTTGTTTCCTTAGTTAATACCAGGATTTTCTTAGGCTCTGAGTGTGAAGTGGATTTAGAGCCTCTTTGATGGAAAAGTGAAGGCATGCAGCTACCAACAAGATCTGTCATCCATCCATCCATCCATCCATCCATCCATCATCTATCTATCTATCTATCTATCTATCTATCTATCTATCTATCTATTATCTCTATTTCTCTATCACCCCTCTCTCTATCTCTCTATCTATCCATCATCTATTTAACTATTCATCCACCATCTATCAATCAATCTCTCTATATATCTCATCTATTATATATCAATTATCATCTATCTGCTATCTGTTGATTAATTTTTCTATAATGTATCTATTTAACTTTTTATCCACCCGTCTCCATGTATATTCACCCATCTCTATATTCATCCACCCATCTCCATCTCTCTCTATCTATATCTATAGTGTGTGTGTGTGTGTGTGTGTGTGTGTGTGTGTCTATGAAAGAGAGAGAGAGACTCAGAGTGGAAGACAGAATAGTTTTAGAAAACATACAAAAATGAAACCAGAAGGAAAGCAAGTGCCTCAGTGACATAACTTCCAAAGATGCTATCATGATGATCTCTGGATAATTTGGATTATTGTTACTTACTACTCATTCTATTAAATTTTATATACCCAAAGTTATCTTTCTTTAAATTAGTGCTGATGTTTTTGTGCACAATTACCGCAAAAGTATTCAAAGCATAAAGTGCCCTTATGCAGTAGCATGGTTCCATACTGCAATGACATCACACATCAGAAAGATCAGCATACCATCAAACCAAATGCCGTTTGTAATATAATACTGATTGTTCTTCACACTTTGTGTCTAACTTCACAATTTTATTCTCAGTGCTTTGGGCTCCTCGGGGTGAATGGCGCTGGGAAGAGCACAACATTCAAAATTCTGAATGGTGAAATTCCACCGAGTTCAGGATATGCCGTCATCAGAACCTCTCAGGGGTATGATCCAAACTTTATCATTTTTCCTGCCACTTACGATGATATCAAATCAAATCAGGTAGCCCCCAGACGCCCCGCCTCAGATCTGTGAAAATAAGTTTAGAAACACTATTGTCCTCCAAATACATTTTCTGTTTGCCACTTCCCCAAAGGGGTGACTAAATCTCCCAGTAGCAGTGACTGAAATCAACCCTTTAGCCAAGAAGACAAGATCTTTTTCCCAATCTTAAAATCTGTTGTTGATATAGGCATCATGCCTACCATTTTTAATTTAAGCATACTGACATACTTTGTGTTTACATCTAGTTTTAACTGTTATCTATGTGTTCACATTCATGCATGCCTATGTGTGTAGAAAGATGCACCATGTCCATTTAGTAGAATGATAGAACTAGGTTCTCCCTTACTGTCTATGCCCTAGCTAGCCACAGATTTTTGGCCCAATTAATGCTACAATTTGATTGGCGTGAGATCTCATTATTGTTTGTACTTTACTCACTATTTGCCTGACATATCTTTTGTTCTTTTAACAATGGTGTTATTACTGTTGGTTATTCATTGGAATAGGAATTCTTAGTACATGTTCCTCTAATGAATCTTGTCCAGATTTTGTGTTTCCAGTATTCTTTTCCAGTTCCTTGTATTTGACTTTGTTTTTATGGCTATATATATATATATATATATATATATATATATATATATATATATATAAATTCTCAGTTATAGTGGAGTCAATTTTGTCCCACTATCTTACTTGTGGCTTTTTGAATCTTGAGTAGTATAAGTGTTACAGCTCTGAGGGGACAGGTTTCCCCAGTGGAAATGTTGCAGCTCTGAGGGGAAAGGTATCCTGGCAGTTAGGAACCAAGGAATACTGCCAAGTCACACGGCACAACAAACCTCACACAAACGATTTATTGAGAAAGACACAAGAGGGTGGCTGCCTCTGCTGCAGGGAGAAGCAGAGAAGAACTGAACAGGAGGCAGGCTTTATATAGAGTTTTTTGGTGGGGGAGAGGAGTGAGGGGTGAAGGAGTGTTCTAGGATGGCTTGGGATTGGTGAGATTTTGTGGAAAGCTCAGGGATTGGTGGGATTTTGTGTCCTGATTTGGGCTTTATTTCTGTAGGACAGAGCTTGGCAGCCTGCATCTTGAGGAGTTGGAAACTGCTGTTATACTGCTAGAGTAGTCTGGGGGAGCAGGGTCTGGTAACTCGTGTACCTTGAGGGGCTGGACTTGGATTTTAAAGGAGGGTGGGGGGGGGGGGGGGTGGCCATTAACTAGCATACCTTTACAAGCAATTTTTCCTTTTCTGAGGTCATAAAGCTGTCACCTGTCTTCTCTTTTCCAAAGATTCATTGTTTTAATGTATTTAGTTGCTATTGGAATCTTTCATGTAACAGAAATATAATTTGATTTATTTCCTATCTGAATAGTATCTCAAATATTTTCTCAATAAAATACCTTTGCTCTTTAGTTAGCAGCAGCTCTCCTGTCACACTGGCTCCTTGTTTGTGCTGTGTGTTTGGCCCCAACTGCATTGTTCCAAGGGACATCTCAATGTATCTCTTCTTCCTCTCCCTTAGTTTTTATGTGGACTGTTTGAGTCTAGGAACCAAAGTAGCACAAGGAAGATCAATAAGAGAATATCATAGAAGTTGTAATTTTTGTTTTCTTATTGAAAAGAGATTCTTCTCTCATCCAACACACCCCAACCACAGTTTCCCGTCTCTCCGCTCCTCCCAGCTCTCCCCAACCTCCTTACTCCCCCAAATCCACTCCCCCTCTGTTTCCTTTCAGAAGAGAGCTGGCCTCCAAGAGATAACATCCAAACATAACAAAATAAGATACCATAAAACAAGGCAAAAACCCTTGTATCTAGGTTGGACAAGTTTAGCAGGCAAAGGAGTCAGAAACACACCCGCTGTCACTGTTAGGAGTCCCACAAAAACATCAAGCTAACAGCCATATCATATACCCAGAGGACCTGGTGCAGATCCCACAGGCCTGCTGCCTGCTGCTTCCATCTCTGCGAGCCCATGTAAGTCCTGCTTGCTTGACTCAGTGGACAGTGTTCTCTTGGTGTCCTCCATCTCCTCAGATTCCTATAGTCTTTCCTCTGCGTCTTCTGTGAGTTACCCAGAGCTCCAAGGGGAGTGACCTGATAGAGACCTCCAATATAGTTTCTCTTTCCACATAATGTCTAGCTGTGAGTCTCTGCACCCAGAGGAAGTCTCCCTGATGATGCCTGAACAAGGCACCAATCTATAAATATAACAGATATATTTAGGAATGACTGCATTGATTTTTTTTTTGGTCAGTCATGTGTGCTACTTTTATATGGACACAGGGATCTTCAGAAAAGTATGAAGTCTTAAGAAATGGCAGATGGAATGATTTTATACATTTTAGATAAAAATTGTTAAATTTGTTAAATTAAAAAATCAATTGTTAAAGTAATAAATGACAGGACAGAAGGATCTCTGTCACAGGAGAGTGTGTTCTAGACTCGGCACTGAGAGATATGTGGCCTTGTGAAACCTAGTGGAAGATAAGGGCTGCAGGCATGGGTTTGTAATTTAGCCCATGACTGTCCCAGTATCCAGTCTCCGATCATAGAGCATATTTTTTTTCTTCCTTCCTTCCTTCCTTTGCTTCTTTCTTTCTCTCTCCTTTTCCTTTTTTTTTCTTCCTTTCTTTTCATTTATTTATTGTTCAGCTGTGGCTGATGAAGGTAGACACAGGCAAGCCAGATGCCCCTTTCTTCAGCAACCTTTTCTTAGGAGCCTTTGACTAAAGTAACTGATAGACACACCTGTGGTATTTTGGCATGCTCTGCCCTGCTGTCCACTAGACTGTCTAATGTTACCACAGTGTCTTTCCTAGTTCCTTCTTCAAATTGTTTGCAACATTTCAGAACTTCTTTGCTACATATTTCATTGCAAACTCAATATTTTGACTATAATCATATCAACTTTTTCTGCAATTTGAGGCAAAATAGTTTCTTTGTGATATTTTTGTCTCCATCATCTTAGACTATGTATACTGTTTACTGACATTCATCCACGCTGGTTTAGAAACACCAGTTCTTTAAGTCTTGAAATTTCCTGATGGAGTCCTTGCAATATCGTCTAGGTTGTTGATGCAGGTGAACTTGACCTCACAGAAGGTAATTTTTCTCTTATGTGCCTGTACATTTCATTTTCATTAGATTTTCTTATGAACTGTCATTTCTCCAGCTTACACTAGAACTGAGTTCTGTGAGTTTATCCATTCTCATTATCGTATCCTCCTTGTAAGCCTCCTGTCAACCCTTCTCTGTATGTATAACATCAAAGCAGGCCTTTAGTGGACAGCCAGGCCCCTCGCCTCATGGTTATATGGAGATTTGTCATACTTACAACCTCCTAGAACTTGGTGCTGGTCCTGCTCCTGCCAGTCCAGTAAGGGAAAGGAGCAGTGTGCTATTAATCCCAAGAGATATTCTCAGCTTCTTTTGATGAGGAACAATACTTTGCCCTAACCCAATACCTAGGAGATCTCATTTTGAACTTGAATTTTTTCTCCCCCTCTATCACAGCCATAGAAGGCTTTTGGGTCTTTTCCTCCTCCTAGGGACCAGATGTGTGGCTGTTTTCATGGAATTTGAATGTAGAAGGCAGACAGGAGTGGTCTTAAGCATTGCCTATAGGATTTTCTTCATTTCAACTCACAGGGGTGCTTAAATGAGTGTGATTATTTATTCTCAAAAAATTCTGCAATGAGTATGGAACATAATTCACTGATCCCATGTTTTAGATTTAGAGGAAGAAAGTCAAAGCATTGTGTCCATAACTCCCCAGTAGACTCTTAATTGACTTAGCATAGTGCATAGATTGTCATGCAAAGAACTAAGGTTTTTGGATAATAGCATATTTTTCTCTTCTACAAATGATAGATATATTTCACATCAAGACAATGTTAAATTAAAACACATTTTATTTTCCATTTAATGGCAGTATTTCAATGTGTTGAATATTATTGCTTGAAAATATATACTATTTGTCACTTAAAACATTTGATATTTAATTCATAAATTTATATACTCTAACTTTCCTGTCCAAGGGTGGAGTATGCATTCATGCTTTGTTTGTCAGAGCCAATACATGAACACAATGTTCATGATAAAGGCTATTTGAGAACAGAAAGTCAAATTTATTCAGACTCATGAATGCCAAGCTAGTTGCGCATACCACTTACCATTCTAAAATGGAACCTACCTATATGGAACTGAAAATCTCTTGAGGATTAGAATGTTGATTTCCCCCTATGGTCACAGATTTAAGAAGTACAGCATTTTTTTTTTTGTGGCTTGTCATGTCATCTGATTATTTATTCTCTCTAATTTGCCTATTTACAAGACTATATGGACAAAAGAATCAGAATTTAAAAGGGAATAAAAAATGTAAGGTTTACTTTTTCATCCCTGGAACACTGACTCCTTTATTATTCCATTCCATCATTTGTAAAATAATTGGAAAATGAAATTCAAATAACTGCTCTTGAAAGAGAGAATAAATTTGCATTCACATAATGGTCTGTAAGTCTCTTATTATGCTACATATCTGTGTAATTAGTTTAATTATAACTAAATCACACTTGCATTAATTATATTTTTAACCTTGATTATTTGTAATGTTAATTGCACATTGGTATTCAAAGAATTAAGTAGGTAATTAGAAGCACAATAGAATTTGTAACTACCCAGAATGCTGGAGTACCCCTTCCTGCCCATGAAGCTGGGCACTGATTGCCGCACACTGAAACACGGGGACCTAGATGATGTTCACTACACTAGGGCTTATTTTTCTGTTTCTTTTTGTGGTTACATCATCAGGAACAGTCCTTTTTCTGTATTGGTGTTTGATTTGTTAATTTCCACAAATGAATAAATGGATAGTTCACACTTAAGTATATATATATATATATATATATATATATATATATATGTGTGTGTGTGTGTGTGTGTTTATATATACACACATACAGAGACACACATAATTGTAGGTTTGAATATTTATATATATATATTCAAACCTACAATTATGATCTGGATTGAAGTATCCCATGTGCTCCTGATAAAATGACAGTGATCACAAGTTTATTGCCTGCCTGTCAAGAATCTCATACTTGTTTTTGATGGTGATGATGGGACAGAATCTCCTATAGCTCAGACAGGCCAAAAACTTCCAATGCAGCTCAGAATAACAATGAATTTCTAACCTCCTGCCCACCTCCTGAGAACTGAGATTATATGCCTGTTCCCACATGTAATTTCATGTTCCCAGCACAAGGCTAAAGTTTGGGGCTTAGATTATCTTAGGCCAGGACATGTATGCTCCAGGTTATCCCAGCTTTTTCTCTGCCATAGTCCTTCCTTTTCTGATACAAGAAGAGTTTGGATTAGGTGTTCAATGCTGTAATTATTAGAAATTGCAGCCATGGGTTAAAAAAATACTAATAACAAGACTCATGATTTGCTGTGACTCTATTATTCACTGAAGCATTAAGGGAGGGGGGTCTTTGAATTCTGGGTCTTACTTAATAATTATAATGGCTTTGGGAAGAATATGTTACTCTAATTTTACTTACATGGAGTCTGAGATTCAAAAACATCAAGACATTTACCAGAACTCAAACTCTAGAAAACCATAGTAGAGTTTCAATTTTTTTCAACTTCATTTTTTGTAATTAAAGTGTTTGTTTTTGAGAATTTTACTTATGAATACTATAGTTACATCATTTTCATATCCCCTTAACTCTTCTTGCATCCTACCACTTCTTCTCAAATTCACAGTCTCTTCTTTAATTATTATTGTAACATTTATAGACACATATATACATGCATATATACACACATATATATGTACACACAATATATATATATATATATATATATATATATCCCATTGTAATTTATTCTTAGCATTTTGAAAAGTTGTATATCTCTGTAATAGCCTCTGTCTAAAGTAGAAAAGAAACTTCTTTGATGAGGGATGAGAGTTTTACTTACCCGAGGGTATAAGGATAAGTATTTAGAATATAATTAGAAAATATTAGTTTCAGAAAATGGCAGTAGTAGGTACTCCTTTAGGGTCCATGACCTCACCAGACATGAGTTGTTGGTTAGGTTTCTAGTACCAGGCATGAATTCTCTTCCAGTGAGTGGGACTTAAGTTCAATTAGACACCTCTTGGTTACTCCTAAGATACAAATACCACTATTGCACCACTGGGGATATGTTGCCAAGCTGGCCCAAGAGACTCCTAAAACCATGTAGGCTGTTGCCGTTCCCCTTGGTTGTCTCCAAGTACCTGAAGATAAGACCCTGTTGCTGAAGATACCACATACTTCAGATATGAGACTTGGAGGAATTGAATGAGAACTAACCTGAAGTCTGATTTCTGAGGACTAGCTCTTATAACACCTGAATGTATGACGCAAGCTACCAGGGGAGAAAAGCAATCAATAGTTTTATTCAGCTGTAAAGCCTATGAATTTTTTCAACTTTAAATCGTATGCCTTTCCTAGCCTACTGTGTCCATTATTAGAGAAAACTCTCAAAGCAAAGAGAAGGAAATAAAATATGGAAAAGAAACAAGATGAGATATTCTTAAAATAAATTGAGAGACAGCATAACAATACACATTTTTGCAATAAATGTTCTGTCATATTTAAAATTCAAATGCTCAGAAACTGGGTTTCAAAAAGCCTGAGTTATACATGATGCACTTAACATAGTGTTACTGCAACATTCCAAGTGAGGGGAGTGACAGTCTGACAAATAAAACATGATAGAACACATAGACACATTAACACCTGTTAAATAAAATTTGAGGGAAATGTACACAGAGGTAGAGAGATAGAATACATATGGAGAAAATTATCATCACTGTGATTACAACCAGTAAGGCTGTATTTCATGCAGCGATCCTAAATAAAACTCCACATACTGGTCTGTGAACTCCTAGAGTAACTACTAGAGTAAGTCAGTAGAACTTTCCCCACTAGGACAAGCCATAGAGAATAGACTCTTAACATCATTATTTAGAAATTTTCTGGAATTTATGTCACTGTTATAAAACGTAGTTGTGAAATAAGAGTAATTATATAGCCATCTTTTTCACATAATATATTCGAGTTAGTAGATTTAATGGGAAGACATTTAAATGCAATAGCATGTGTTGAGTATGCATGAATCAGGAATATGGTCTATGTGGATGTTTAAATCAAAATATCGAAATAACATTTTACAAGTAATAAGCATGATTGAATACATAGTCATATATTAGTATTTATCATGTTGGCAGGTGGAAAACCCAATAGTCTTCATTGTTGTTGGAGGTTTTTACTTTTTTGGGGGCCCACCACCCAGCTCCCAAATAAGTCACACATGGAGGTTTATTCTTAATTATGATTGTCCGGCATTAGCTTGGCTTAGTTTCTAGCCAGCTTTTCTTAACTTTAAATTATCCCATCTATTTTTTTTGCCTCTGGACTTTTATCTTTGTCTATTCCTGTATACCTTCCTTTGTTTCTTACTCCCTGGCTTGCTGTGTAGTTGGGTGGCTAGCCCCTGATGTCTGCCTCCTTCTCTGGCTCCTAGATCTCTCTTTTTTTCTCTTCCCAGATTTCTCCTTCAATTTATCCTCTCTGCCTTCCAGCCCTGCCTTTCCTTTCTTCTGCCTTGCCATTGGACGCTCAGCTCTTTATTAGACCATCAGGTGTTTTAGACAGGCAAAGTAAGACAATTTCACAGAGCTAAACAAATGCAACATAAACAAAAATTACATACCTTAAAATAATATTCCACTACACTTCATATTACTCTTTCTCACAAAGTTGTATAGACCAATGATAAATTTATTTGATTTTGAGAAGGGTAGAGGAAGCTTAACACTGAAATTTATGTAGAAGAAGAGAGGAGTTTAACCATGGCATTTTTGAAAGATAATACACATTTAGTGGTATTTCAATGCATTGTGTGATTTTTGTAACAAATAGTGTGTAGATGTATCCAACCGTCTTATAAATAAGAAACACAGAACCAATGCAAAGAAGAAAGCCAAGAGGTCAGAGCTAAGAGCCAAAACCTTACCCTTCCTCCTGCAGTGGTCCTACCTCTCCAAAGGAGCCGGTACTTCCTGTGTTAAAGTCTTTATATAGTCTCTGTTCTGCCTTCTCATTGATTGTAAACCCAACCACAGGACTGCCTCATTACGGCCTGTCTGTATAGACCTCCAGGTGTTCTATGGTTGGTAATGAGATTAAAGGCATGTGTATCCAATGCTGGCTGTATCCCTGAACACACAGAGACTTACCTAGCTCTGTCTACCAAGTGCTGTGATCACAAACGTACACCACCACTGCCCTGCTTTCCTATGGCTTGCTAATAGCTCTGACCCCCAGGCAACTTTATTTATTAACATACAATTAACATTTTGGTATAAAAGAAAAATATCACCATAATAGTGCATTTCCAATTGGATATAATAATCCATGGAATCAGAGAGACAATAGACTGAATATCTTTTGCTCACTGAGGGCATTTTTCTTAAACAATTAATATAAACTTTATAACATGAAGTTTGGATGTGTTTAAATAGGAGATTTAAAATATTTATACACCAGAACATTAAATTTCAAGATCACAAGTACTAACTAAGGCAGGTTGATAGACATGTGTAAAATATTATAGTGATATAAAATATCTAAGACAGTAATCATATACAAGAGATAATAGACAAGATAATTCAGCAGAATTCTCAGATGACTCAGGGGTTAGGTGGGTACTGCTCATGCAGAGGACCCAAATTTAGTTCCTAGCACCATGTCAGAAAGCTCACAACCAATTGTAACTCCAACTCTAGGGCATCCAATGTTCTTTCCTGGACTCCCCAGACACCTGCACTCACATGTGAACATTCATATACACATACATAATAACCTTTTAAAAAATTAGCACAACATGAAAAATGACTAGTCAATATTTAAAAGTACTTTCTATCATTAATATTAAAATGGGGAATGGGATTTGTATTTTCATCTGTCATCATAATAATTTAAAAAGTAACCCACAATTTCATGAAGATAGTAAAACAGAGTAAATAATCATGGTGACATGTAACAAAATACATGGCAATATGCATAAAAAGTGCTTGAAATAGTAATTTCTCTTGTAGGAATTTATGCCCTGAAAAAGAACGGAAACTTAAATAAAAGACTGAATGAAAATATCAATTTTGTCTTATCTATATCGGCAGAAAGTGAGAAGATGCTGTGCTCTTACTATGTATTTGTCTAAACTATATGAAATGATATTTAATAAGTTAAGTTAGAAGATTAAAAGAACAGGAACATTGTAAGATTAAAACCTAACCCAACTATTTCACAAGTGCTCTCCTGAGGCCATAAGTAGGAGGAAGATGTTCGTAGATCGGAGGAACTGCCAGGGTTGATGTCACGGCTGCCTGAGACGTGGGTGGAACAGAAGTAAGGTTGCCCATTGGAGCTGATGTTCTAGGGTTGGGGTAGTATACTCCTGCTCTGCACAGGGGAATTGATGAGCTGGGTCTTTGAAGGGCCACATCCTTCCTGAAGGTGCAGGTACTGAAAATTCCCACAGTGACATGGGAGGATGGTGAAAAATTCTGAAAGTTTCTCTCTGGGCTGAGTTAGAAAAAACAAAAAACTCTATCACTTTGGAGTTCTGGGTTTACACTCTCTGTAGTTTGGACTCCAGTGGCTCCACATTCTCTAGGGAAGTCTATCACACACACACACACAGGTTCTAGGTTTTTCCCTGATGTGTACGTACTTCAATGATGAAATTGTGTGACAGAGACACACAATTTTTATTTGGAAGTTAAAAATAAATTGATTTGACAAAAATGGGCTTCAGGTTGATGCACTCATGGGAATATTCAAGATGAAAATATGAGACTTCTTTGAAACACAGCCCCTATATCAAAGTTTTTCAATTATTTTTTTAAAAGTAATAGTAAAAGAGAACATGAAATCAAACATCTCAGTTTACACATGACACCTGTCTTCTGTGGATATAAATTAAAGATTGAACAAAAACAAGAATTGTCACACACACAGAGAATGCAATATACCAGAAGGTCAGTGATAGAGAATGTATGGAAATTATGGCAACAGGACAAACAACATATTTGAAAATGGCATAATTTCTAAGACTGACAATGATGTTTATTGAATATAAAAACTATAATGATTGGGTTAAAATTATATACTACTTATAGAAAACTATGAAAATGTAGTTATTCGAAAAGGAAAGGGAAGGTCCAAGCCAGGTGCAATGGTTCATACCTGCAATCCCAGCATTCCTTAGGCCATGCCAAGATGAATCTATCACTTGGAGGTCAAAGCCAACCTGGGCCTATCTAAAAAGTAACAAACAAATAAGTAGAGAAGGATGATAAGGCCCAACATGAGTTTGAGTAGCTCTTAGACTGAAAATGGAGGAGACAGGGAGAGAGGGACAGCACTTGATGAAATAATGGCTGGAAGACTTCCAGTGTTAATAAAACAGATGATTCCTTAAGACCAAAGGAATAAAAATAAGATGCTTTTCATAATGACATTATATCATGAAAACAAAATCCCCAATATGAAGACAGACTTTTAAAAATGCAGAAGAAAAGACAGATTGCAGTAAAAGAGGAAGAACTTGATCCAGTCTTCAAGATAGCGGCCCCTAGATGCTTCTGGTATTGAAAATACCATTTAAGTAAATTAAAGAAAGGGGCAGTTAGCCTCTCAGTAGCATCAGCTGCAACTCCAGAGCTCATCAGCTTCTTCTGTGTGGGCCAGCACATATGCACACAGAAGGAGTCCATTATTGCCTGGGGAGGGATTCGTGTGACAGAGTCTGTTTCAGAGCACAGGACAACACCTTGCCTGACAGAGTATCATCAGGGTACAGCACAGGAATGTCATGGATGAAAGTATGCTGGTGTGTCAGCAGCCATGATATAGAGGTGGGCAATTATAGCTTACATTTGTTTCTTATTCAGGCTTTATTTTCCAAATCTTACAGCACAATTATGGACTGGATTATGAGGCGATTAAATAGTAAACAGCACAGAAATTCTTCGGAAACACCAGACTTTGGTTTGGTACTTTAGATCAGCATTTCTGAAGCTTACTGCCTCTTAACACATGCAGCTAGGGCAGCTGTTAGGTTTGGACTGTGGTTTCCTCCTTTCGTAAATGACCACTATTATAGAATTCATGTGAGCAATAACTATTAACTGCTATAGCATCATCAAAATGTTCAGGCTTATGGGCATAGCACTGTAGAATTTATATACAAATGAGTCTGCTTCCTATAAACACGTATAATACCAAAAATAAAAATACACGGAGCTCACATATTGCTTGCGAAGGCCCAATCCTCCTTTTGACTTGCAGATCACATTAGCGTAGTTGTGGCCATAAACTCACCACATCAGAGCTGCTTGTGAGTGGTTTTTTCTTCCTCTTTAAAGTAGATGAAAGTTTAACAATGCTGAAATGGAATTAGGAAAAGAGTAAAGGGAAAATCCATGTAGTTTTAAGTGATTATAGTGCCCAGTTTTGAGAAAGAGTTCTATATATCTCTGTGTGCATGTGAGGGTGTGTCTGGACACATTTCTGTACATGAACTCTTGCGTAATCCCTGTGATGGGCATTGCATTCATTTCCCCCAGCTCCTTGACTGACACTGTGTCAGGCTTTTGGCACTTGTGAGCAGTCTTCATGTTACTACTGACTGTCTGCATTCTATAGAGTTTCTAGGCCAGTGTGTCCTCAGTCATGTGTCTGCCACATCATCATAGTCTCATGTAAATTGTCCTTTCCCAGAACAGAGTACCATCTTATTCTTTGAAAAGAAAAAAAATTGGTACCTGTTCTGTCTCACAGAGACTATTTGATCAGGAATGCAAACCAGCACAAGGCTCCTGCATTTAGCTGTCAGCACTGACTTCAGTGGGAACAGCGAAGATCACCAGTGTGCATTAACTGCCCCCCATGGTGGGCTGCCCAGGTTTTCAGTGGGATCACTCAGAACAGGCATGCATAGGGATGCTCTCAGTTTCAGACTGAAATGCTCAGTTCAGTGTGTATATTGTTTGTCCATATTTGTTGTGTATCTATAGTACATTGCCTTAGGTGTGTGTTCTGTTCAGAGAGCAATCTTTGGGGGTCTTGATATTCCTATATTCAGCTTTGAATGAACAAGCATTAAATCTATAGCAAAAAAATCTAAAAGAACAAATAGCAAGTAGTTGATAGTATCATCAAATTGGGTACTTGCAACACCTCCCAAAAAGGACTGGGGAAGCCCAGAGGCAGCAGATGTCAAGACCTCCTAATTATGAGTCCCAGATGGAACAGTGTTCCCTCTCCAGTGGGCCTTTCAAGTAAACAACAAGGAGCAAGCTAGAGAGAGAGAGAGAGAGAGAGAGAGAGAGAGAGAGAGAGAGAGAGAGCGCAAGATAACATCAAAGTGGGTGTTCACAAAATCCAGTTAAAAAAAAAAAGGCCTTTCTTCAATAGTCATGCTGAAATTCCTCATTGAGAGAGATCTGGGGAGAGCATCCTCTCCATCCCCTCCATAGATGAGTTTCAGGCCTTTTGTTCCCACTGCAGGCATAGGAGTCTCTATGGAAATGATTTACCTTTTACTGTTCTCAGGGGGCAATGCTTTTATACCCTTAGGCTGTGTCACAGTGTCAGGAGAGCAATCTGCCCCAGGATAAGTGTTGTATGGGACACTGGAGATAACATGCTTGAGCTGGAAAACAAGCAGTGGTCCTTATTCTTAGAGTCTGCTCTGAACAAGTGCAGACAGAACACAACTACCAGTATAATTTATATTATCGTGTGTTTTTCTGTTATCCAACACACACTGTATTTTTTTCAAAACCAATAAGGCTAATGCACGCATGTGTGTGTGTGTGTGTGTGTGTGTGTGTGTGTGTGTGTGTGTGTGTGTATTTGATTTTTTAGTGGTAAAGATGTATATGTGAACATTAGTGAAACGTGTGTGTGTGTGTGTGTGTGTGTGTGTGTGTGTATGTGTGTGTGTGTGATTTTTAATGGAAAATATCTTGAGAATATAACATTCTGGTGGCTTCTCATAGGAATGTGTCTCCTAATTTACTACTTTTCAATAGGACATTGTATTGCACCAATAAATAAATTCCTATATCCCCACAAGGGTGTGTCAGCATAATTAAATCAATTTGGGCAATATGCTTCGTTACAAAGTAGTATGAAGAAAATTCTGGAAGTCTCTTGGCAGAGAACTATCCTTAAGCAGTTTGCTAATTAAGGGATAATGCTCAATAAAAAGGGATATTGGAAGAAATCGCTTCCTTTCCCAGACTTTAAATACAAAAGCCAAGCTGAGGTCCTGGTTTATTGTAGATCTATATTCTGCTATTATCTAAGATTCTTCCAATATAGCACTACATTTTCTTTAATGAACAGAGTGAATGCCTGAGGGTGGGAGGCGATTAACACAAGCATGAGGCACCTTATTTTTTGTCTATGCATTTTCTGATGCCACAAGCTATCTGCAAGTTTGTATATTGTATCTTGTGGCATTTACGTGTTGATATCTGATCTGCAAATGAGAGTTAGTATGTTATATAAGCTTGACACTTCATGGAAAGTACTCTTGGTGGGAATTTGTCTTCCAATGCTCCTATCCTTAGTAACTAGGGCATCTCCCAACAAAGCATGGCATTTCTGAGTGCCTTGCTTAGCACACATCAGTGTTGCCCACATGCTCATTTTTCTTGTGGGGCTCCTCTGGTTCATTAGTGGTAAACATAGTTGGTTCTACTAACACATAGAAGCTTTATTCTCAGGTTTCTCCTAAGACTGAACATTGGCCACATCTCTGTCAAAATATCATGCTGTTTTGATATCAGTTATTTAGTTTGTTATACTGTGAATTCCCCAGATGTGTGTGTGTGTGTGTGTGTGTGTGTGTGTGTGTGTGTGTGTGAGGCTATCATCTTTTTGTACCCAGAAGGTAGTTTCCATGATGCTGCAGGATACCAATACCTGCAAACACTTAAGTTCTTTCCTGTCAGTCCTCCCCACCCAAAGACACATGCCATTCACCTAGGTCTGTGGTCTCCAACTGATTGACTCCATGTACATGTGTATGTGAAAATGCTTAATGTATTAGTTTAATAGTAAGTGGTTTGTCTTTTTCATTTCACAAGGGAAGACTGTGTGGCCCAGAGCGGCATCAAGATCTGACTTAATCACATAGTTTGGAACTGTTAGCAACTAAATTTTCTTGTTGTCAACTGTCTTTCTTTGTACTCCTTTTTAACATTTATGGTAATAGTGTCTAGTGTGGTTGAGTCGATGATTCTCTTTAATGATGCTGTTAAGAACATGGCCATTTTCCTATGACCAAACAGTCCTATTCTACCTAATAGTCATTGTTTTATATACTGATTCTAATAAGTTTTGACTCCTCACATGTAATGTTCATATGCATTGGCGCTGCAATTTGGATGTTAAGCATCCCCAAAGATGCTTTATCCTCAGCGTGGCTCTGTTGTCATATGGTAGAACCTTCTTCAGGCTGTGGGATCTAGTGGGAAACCTGTAGATCAATGGAGGCTTACCTTCAAAGGGCATTGTGGGATACTGATCTCTTCTCTTGCTCTTTCTTCCCTTAAAAATGAAATTATGAATTTCTATTGATGAATTGAGTGTGTGACCTAGATGGGTGGGACCATGTCACTAGACAGGAATAACCTGACTTTCCTATGAGTTTTGTGTATGACTGCTCTGTGGAGGAGTGAGATTCATGAAACAGTGCTTTCCACATCTGAAGCACAGCAATTGCACTGCTGTGCATAGAGTGGACCCTGCTGCAGCTGCTGGGGGTCTTCTACATATGCCTCATGACAGCAGCTTCCCAGAACATGGTGACACAGTGGCACAATGATTTAGAACTAGATCCTTGAGATTTGACTTGGCCTAAGCTTTGATTTTGCCTCTATTGAGCTGTGGGAAATCCATGACTTCTCTTTTAAACATTTGTTTTCTATTCCTAAAAATGAGATAAAAGCACTTTCCTCAAAGGTTGATACAGAGTATATTAGAGGGCTGGTGAGATACTTCAGCCATTAAAGACTAGGCTCACAACCAAAATGTTGAGTATACTAGATAATCTAGGTCTGAAACATAATGAGCACTTGGCAAATTTTTGCCATTGCCTAGGCTAATACTTTGCAGGAACTATGCGAACTGTGAGATTAGCACCTGGTAGATCCGTGAGAGCCTGCTCCACCAGGTATCCTTCTCTGTTCATCCCTCAAGTTCTCAGCTAGCTGGATCAAAGCATCCCCTTCTGTAGCATGGCTGCCAAAGTAGTCTGATTTTTTTCATAGAAAATTCAGCTTGTCGTGTAGTTTTCTCTGTTCTAGACTCTGTAGCACCTCTAGTTTCCTTTTTACCCTCAGACAACAAATCTATTGAAAGTGTGTGTGTGTGTGTGTGTGTGTGTGTGTGTGTGTGTGTGTGTGTTTGAGAGGGAGAGAGAGAGAGAGAGAGAGAGAGAGAGAGAGAGAGAGAGAGAGGTGCTTGCATATGTGTGTGTCCTTTTTGATTTTTAAAATAGATGAAGACACTGGCTGAATCACAGTATCTATATTTCATCTATCTATGTTGTTGTAGGACTGTTTTCTGTTGCTAGAGAGGTCCCACCAAGCCCCGCAGTTCCACAACCCACGTATAAAATAAACACACAGACGCTTACATTATTTAAACTGCTTGGCCATTAGCTCAGGCCTATCATTGTCTAGCTCTTACTCTTATATTTAGCCCATTTCTATTAATCTCTACTTTGCCACGTGGCTCGTGGCTTACCGGTACCTTACATCTTGCTTGTCCTGGTGGCGGCTCCAGGCAGTCTCTCCTCCACCTTCCTGTTCCCTCAATTCCCCTCTCTGTTAGTCCCGCCTATACTTCCTGTCTGGCTACTGGCCAATCAGTGCTTTATTAACATATTTGTCATACAGAACATCCCACAGCAGTTTTCCTCATGCGTACTATGACAGCCATCATGAAGGAACATTGCTGTGATGGTCTATAGTAATTATGCTGAGATGATTAATGTTCCCTTGTAGAAGACTGTGGGTGTCATCAATCCCTCATCTGAGATTATAACTATTGTTCCCTTGTGCCTCTCAGCTGCATGTAGTATTAGAGCATGCCAGAGTGTAGAGGGGATGAAATGCTGGCTGGGCATGGGGACTGTTCTGTCGATGAGCTTCACAAGTTGCCATTGGTGCTGGGGTAGGACTTTCCAGTGCTGCAGCTGCCTTTGAGTTACCCATGCTCCTATGTATCTTCCCATCTGGCTCCTGTCAGATAACAAACGTATTGGTTCACCAATCTGGGCTTGGATGGAATTCTTTCTTTGGTCTATTGGTCCCATTGCCTGGAGTGATCAGACGTCTTTATGTCCCAGGCAGGAACAGACATGGAACACTGCCTATCACCTATGTGCCACTGTAGATGTTATCTGTACTGTACTGTACTCTCAGTGGTCACTAACTGGCATCCTGGGAAGCCACTCACAGTCAACATAGAGACTAATAAAGCTTCTTTGTCATTTCTTTTATTATCACTTCCTATTCTTCTGGACTTTCTATTGCACACTTTTCTCTTTCAGTCTCATTTTATTAGGTACTAAGATTCTTGAGCTTGCCCCATGTAGAATTCTGTATCTATTGACAATGTGAAGACAAATGTGGTCACGTTCTGTTTTTAGGCTGCTTTCAGAAGCACTGCATTCTGAAAAAAAGACAAAAAAAAATCACCATTAATCCCTTCAAAGAACCACCAACACAAATAAACTGTACACTGTTTGTTTGTTATTTAACAACAAATCATGCTACTAAAAAATTATGCTACTGAAGATCTAATCCTGAGGATCTCTCTTTATTGATGGAAGTGTGATGACGTCAGTAAGGTTTTCTTTCATTTTCAGTCAGTCACATTTTTAATCTCTAGCTTGTATGTTTTATTTATAACTGTGGGCTAATGCTTAGGAAAGCTTTCTTACCTCAACAATGGAATTTACCCAAGGTAATAGTTCAGATGTTTTATTGGCTTTTATTTGACTAAATCCGTATTAAGTCTGTATTATATAAAGAGCAAAAGAATACTTGAATTTCAGGCTTCTAAGAGAGTTATCCATAAAGTCCAACACCATTGATAGAACAATAAGTCTTTGCTGATGTGATATGATGTATTTACTATAGAATAAGTTATATTTATACACACTCATATATGTATATGTGGTCTTAGTTTTGAATTTACTTGACTTTCTCTGGCTGTAGGTCTACCCTCTTCTTATAGACTGTTTTATATTGAGTTTTGACATCAAGCAAAGGTCTCTACCATTAGGTAATCTGCATTTCCCTGTTGTGAAATATGTGAAGAATGCTATGATTATGAGGTTGTGTACCAAGCTGAGCTTCATCACTCAGGACTGCAGCCTGACTTCCCATTTACAATCGCTGCTTCCTGTAGACTTCATTCAGCTGATACATCCTACCCATTGTTTCTTCTTGCCATCTGTTCTTATTTATTTGATTCATATTGTAATGACTGGGTTTTTCTATTACCTTTAAAATTGGCTATATAGGGAAACTAATATTTATTTTTAATTTTTAACAACTATTTTATGAAATTCTTTTCTTTCACTTTGTCTTTTCTTAATTTAACATCTCCACTTTTGAGACAAAAACGATGGTACTACTTTCTAATTCCTAATATTTACATATACTTAAATTATTTTGTTGATTAATTTTGCTAGAATTTTCAGAATTATGCTTAAAAGCTATGATTGAACTAAGTATGTTTTTACAAAGCTTTTTCTTTTTCAGTCCCAGTGTTGATCACAGGGTCTCATGCATACAAGGCAAGCACTTTCTGCATACGCTATGGCCTCATCACTAGCTTTAAAGAAATTTTAATGTGACTGTTAATGCTGATTTTGTCAATTTTCAGTCTGTAAAATATTGTTTATCTTATTTCCATCAAATAACTAATATTCCATGATTATTTGTTTCTACTTAATACTTGAACATTTAAAACTTAAAGCAAACTCTAGGCATAGGGCTGGGGCTCATCAACCTGCCTCTCTGGAGGGTGAACCATCATTTTAATACAATTCAGATGACAAAAATAAAATGTATATTTAATCTTCTTTAATGAAATATCCACTGTTGTGAGTTAAGAACCACCCCTGCATTGCGATGGTAATCCAAGTTGATCGTGTGATGTTCCTTTGAATTTTCTAATAGTTTGACTTTCAAGAAGCAGCAGTGAAACATTTTTTTAATCCCCCAAACCTGAGTCTGGAGACTAATACTTTTGTTCTTTTCTGGCCTAACAATATGCTCTTGGTTTAGATTTATACATTATCACATTATTACACCTACTCAAGCTATCACACTACTTTCTTTCTGTGGTTAGTTTTCTTTTTTTGTTTTATTTTCTAGGTAATTTAGAGAATCATTAGACATGTTACTCTTAGCATGGATCCAGTTTGGCATAAAAATCTGACTGAGTCAGTGTGACAACCCATGTCCACAGGCCTGGTTTTCCTCCTCAGATGTATAGATAGAGGACAGTAGAGACATGAAGCACAAGTGACAGATGGAGGGGACAGAGAAGTAGAAGTGAGCACACCGTCTCAGCTGGGCTCTGGAGCTTCATGTACAGGATCTGAGACAGCAGAATGAGGTGTGGACAGAGGTGAGAAGCTGGAGGCAGGGTTTCTAAAGCACTGAGTGTTGACTGGTTGCTGAGAACATGAAAAAAAAGGACCCTAGAAGACAGTCTTTACTTTTAAACTTTATTTTATATTTAGTCTTGATTTCCCTGTAGTACTTTTCCTTTTAAAAGGAAAAATATATCTTAGTTTGTGCTTTTTTTTCTTGTTCTCTTTGGGTAGAAATATAAAATATGTGTATACATTCTGAGACTGATAGACACAAAGTTATGACTTTTATATAAGATTTGTTATTCAAAAATTTAGTAGGTGCTTGACAAATTTATTTAGCATGAAAAGAGTTTAGTATCATCATTAGTAATGACATGAAAATATTGTGGTTTTTCAAAGGTGATGAAATTATTTCATATCTTACAATTATTTCACGTATAGAGCTATGCTTCCTATGACATTCTACTAAATAACGGTCTACATTTATCATGCTGGTCCTGTAAGTTAGATCATCTTGCAGCATCCTAACAATTTTAGTTTGGTATCTATATACTTTAAACTTTACAGAATAATATGAACTTGAATTTAAACTCTTTATCTTAGATTTTTTCTAAGTACAAGCAAATTGAAATCTTTACAAAGCTTTGGGATGCTGAAGAATGCTGTAAAGTCAAGGCATTTTAATATTCTGTCTCATATTCACCTCTAGTTTGTAAACAAAAGATGAAGCTGTTGTTCATCAGCTTTATTTTCAACTTGCCTTTTAAATAGTCACTCTGAGATCTGGACAGAGAATGATCTGTAGGTAGTGTTTTGATCCTCAGCATTCTCCTAAGACTCCGTGGAAAAGCTTGGTCTCCAGCTTAGTGTTTCTGGGAAATAGTGAGACTCTTAAGAAGTTAGCAAAGTAGGAAGGCTTCTGTTCTTTGAGGTGTACCCTTGAAGGAGACAGAGGGACCCTGGCCTCTACTTTCTTTTCTGGTTTTCTTGTTAGGAGGTGAATGGTTGTATTTTGCCATATTCTCCCATCATGATGCATCACCAAAGTTCAAAACAGTGAGGCAATTGGTCACAGACTGAAAGCTCCAAAACTTTGCACCTAAATAACCTTCCATTTTGTTACATTGATGGTGTAGATATTTTGTTATAGTAACAAAAGTTTACTAATAATATACTTCTTGTATAGAATTTCTTAAAGGTTTAATTTTATAATTGTGTGTATATGTTTGCATCTCTTTGTGGGTATATGCACATGTGTGCAGGTGCACAGAGAGGCCAGAGGCATTGGATTCCCCTAGAGCTGGAATTACATATGTTTGTGAACTGCCCAATGGGTATTGGGAACTGAGCACACTCTTAGCCACTGAGCCATATGTAGCCCCTAATGTAGGACTTTTTATATTCCATTTTAATGAAAACAAGAATCTTGATTTCCCTGGCTCTGTTTCAACATTGAAGTGTTAAGCAGGTGCAGAGTAGTTAAAGTGGCTTTTTCAATCTCCTGGTTTCTGATAAATGATAACTTTGTTTCTTTATGTGAAAACTCTTCCTGTAATTTTAAATTTGATACTATTCAGAACCAGGCATTTAAAGTTTAGGAAACTTCTTGGGGCTAGAGAAATGCTTCTGTGATTAAGAGCACACACTGCCCTTGTAGCCTTACTTACCAGTACCCTTATCAGACAGCTCATATCATCTTAACTCTAGCTGGAGAAGATCTAATGCCCTCTTCTGGCCTCCACAGACACTGTGCTCATGTGCATGTACATACATACATACACAAACACACACACTCATAATTAAAAACAAAAATGAATGAATAAACTGTCTTGGCAATATCTATTGTATAACTAGTAATATGTATATGATAATCTGAATATGGATAATACATTTTTGGAATAATATAAGTGTGTGTGTGAGATGTAATTCTGAAAACTATTGCATCAATAGTGACATTCATGTTTTTTTTTAAAATCCAGATACTGTTAAATGTGATGATAACTTTGTATAACCCCTAACACTGACCTCAAGAAGGAGTACTTTTAGGCTAAGGGGTGCTGAGATACTGGAACTAAGTTAATGTTTTCTGAATATTTCCTAAAAGTCAGCCTACATGTGTCACTAGTGATGACATCTTGATTCACAGAAACATACCATGAAATTCTATAACAGAGTAACAGGTGATATGCATATTCATCTTTGTTTTTTCTTGTAAGATACGTCTATGAGATATTAACCTTGTCTTCCCTTTAGTAAGATATTAGATAGTATAAAATGTTCCTCACATCTCATGTTTTTAAATGCTTGTTTCCAGTTAGCATTACTGTTTGGGAATCTATGGAACCTTTAGAAGGTGCAGCCTTGTTTTGAGGAAGTATGGCACTTGGGGTGGACTTTGAGGGCTTATAGCTTCAACCCACTTCCCATTTGTGCTCTCTGCTTCCTGTGTGTGGTCAAAACTATGATCTCTCAGCTTCCTGATCTTACCTGCTACCATGCATTCTCTGCTATTATGAACTATCCACCCAAAACCATTAGCGAAAATAAACTTTTCCTTATGTAATTTGGCTTTGGTCATGGTATGTTGTTAGAGCAATGGAACAGTAATTAATGCACATGGGAAAATTTGCAACTGATATTCCAAAAGCATATGCATAATTTAATGAGATGTTTTGTTGCTCCCAGATTTATAGTATTCTCTTGATAGGATAGCAGGAAAAACATCAGCAATGTGAAAATGTTATTGTTTATGACTTCCCTATATTAAAAGGATCATTTATTAGTTTAGTGTATTTTCTCTTAGCTATGTTCACAGGAGTTAAATGTAGAAAGAGTTAAAGCTTAAATACCCCCTGAAAGAGTAACTGCACTTTCCTGTTGCATGTATATTCATATTTAATTACCTATCTAAGAGGCTTGAGAAAATCCACCTGTCTTAGATGAGAACACAGGTGGTGTATGTGTGAGTTGTAGCTTAAACCTAGGATCTGAATGCATTCCAGCCTTCAGTTATATGTTCTTGATCTATATTTAATAGGCAAAGCATCATGGATATACCATATTCCCTTTGAAACAGTATCAAACTACTATTGAGGGTACAGCTCTCTGAAGCCTGGTCATATAGTTTCAGTTACTTTGTGGCATCCGTGAAGACACATGTAACACTCCATCAGGGCGGACCTGGTTACCTGAACATAAAGTATGTGGTGAATTTGGGGTTAAAACTGTAGGTAAATGTGGGCATTGGAAAGGTTAAGCAAGTGTTTGAAAAGCAAGCAAGGTGCAAATGCTGAAGTGCTGGAAAGCAAATCATGCTAGGTCCACTGAACAGCCTTTTGCTCTCATTAACTATTTGACAGTTTACAGACTGCTGATAATATAAAGGAAATTAAATGCCTGGAGTGAGAAGGTTCTTGGCAAAGACCTCTCAGAGTGTTCTTCTGAGTTTGTATTTAATTTCTAGGGTTTTTTGAACTGTTGTGCCATTAATTAAAGAGAAAAAAGCCAGTTGGAATGCATCATGATAAAAGCCACTTGAAGTTCATTTTTATGTCAGATCCAACACTGAAAAATGTCTTGTCTTTCCAAGTGGTGCTGAAGCATAAAGCATACAGAATGTTATGACCTTCTCTATTAGGCTGAGATAACCAAGTGCAAACGTGTGGAAACTATGAAATGGATGGGGACATTTTCTAATAGCATAAATATGACTGACGGTGATTCTGATTTAAGAAGTGTGTGGTTAGCATCCCTTGGAGTTAGATGAAAGGACTTAAATAAATAAGCTCATCTTCTCCTTCAGTTAAGATGATCTCTGGATGGGCCATTAACTCCTGCTTTGCTCAAGCTGCATTAGCCTACCATATCCTTTTATATTTAGATCTGCAAAAGGCTGTACCTATGGTGTCTCCACACAGACCAGTGTACCACACTACTGAAAAGCGGTTCTGATCACCCAGACTTTTTTTTTTTTTTGGTTTTTCGAGACAGGGTTTCTCTGTGTAGCTTTGCGCCTTTCCTGGAGCTCACTTGGTAGCCCAGGCTGGCCTTGAACTCACAGAGATCCGCCTGCCTCTGCCTCCCGAGTGCTGGGATTAAAGGCGTGCGCCACCAACGCCCGGCTCACCCAGACTTTAACTATAGTTCTTGATCTTCCTAAATCCTTACTTTGCCCAAAATTCAGATAAGAAAAATTTTATAGAGGTTCAGATATTTAAACTAATGAGGGCCCAGAGAGATTGTTCAGCAGTTAAGACCACTGACTGCTCTCTTAGAGGTTTCTTTCCCCCAGTGCCCACATGGCAGCTCACAACCATCTGTAACTCCAGTTCCAAGGCATCTGATGCCCTTTTCTAGCTTCTGTTGACACTGCATGCATAGACATACATTTAGGCAGAATGTTTATACATGTAGAATAAAAATAAATAAGATATCAAAAAAAATCAAGCTAATGAAATGCAGGTAGGAAAAATGCAGTATGCTTGACTTGGCATGCACTAGTGTGACTTGAGTGCTGGCTGCACTGTAGTGCAATAGACTGTGCATCTTCTCTATACACAATCTACCAAACTATTTGCAAATGTACATACCATTTCAGAGTAACAGCTGCACATCTTGGGGCTTGCAGTATAGCTCAGTTGTAAAGCACTTGCCTAGTATTTTGAAAGCCCTGAGTTTTATCTAAAGTTTTTTAAAAATAAAACAGAAAAAAATATATAATTTTTGTCCTGTAAGAAAGTGTTATCCAATGAGGAGCTTCTACTAACTACAAAGGAAATGCAACAATTTTAACTGCACAACAGAAGGAACATGCCCTGCTCTGGGAATATGGAAAAAAACCTCTCTGCTTTAGTTCATTGTGAAATCATGATCTTAGTTTTATAGTATCTGAGTAGAAATAAAGCAGCCATCACTGCACTGGGTGATGGTACCTGTGGCGATAAGAAGACAGCAGGCTCATTCTGTAGCTGGGTCCCAGGAGGACCCTGGTTCACCTGTACCAAGCTATTTCCATGTTCTAGAGCTCAACAATATCAAATACAGGGAGTGCGTACTGACCAAGTACAGGACAGAGGCAGAAAGTGTCTGGAGTCTGTAACAATGAGAATATTGAATATATGTGTTCCATATCTCCAAATTGGTCAGAGAATTAAATGAAACCTATTTTTAATTGCCTAAGTGCTTTGAAGTTGACAATTGTAGAAGAATCTTAGTAAAACCTTCTTAACTTCAAAGATTGAGGCAGATGTTTTACAAACTAACACACAGATGTTAGCAACAATCGTTAAAAGATTAACTTTAAAAATTAAGCCACATAATTCCTTCACATAATAATTATGTAATTTGGTGAATATTTATAATGTTATGTATTTTATCACCATCACCAGGAAATATGTTAATGAACGGTCCTCAGAATCTCTATCACTTTCTCCTTCAAACCAAATATTCTCTTGACTAACTATCATATATTAATTTTTGTTGTAGGTTCAATTAAAATGAAATTATACTTTTTCATTTTTTTTAAAGAGAAGATTTTATTTCTAGTCATTTGGCACAGATGTTCTAAAAGTGGGTTCTTTGTGTTTTTATCCATTTGGGTTTTGTTGGGTTTGGGTAGCGCACCATAGTTGCCATCAAATGTGTAAATTATTTGTTCAAATCCATGTCCTTTCATGTCGCCCTTCTCTTTATGATACTCTGGTTACTCACAGGCAGCTGTGGAGCTGTTTTCTTTCCTTGTTCTTTCTGCATTCATGCTTGTCTGAATTTTGCTTGTTCTGTTTCCGGCTCCTTTTCTTGTTCCTGTGATCTTTAATTACTCTCGTTCCCATGAGCTGTTTCATTCTCGACACTACGCTGTCCAGTCCTAGAAGTTCTGTAGTTCATTTTTATATCTTTAATGTTTTCCTCTGTATGTTCTTACTCTTTTTTTTAAACAGATTTTCTCTTGAAATTAACACTTTATTTGAAATGTTACATTTTTCTATTAATTTTCTTCATAGCTTCTTTTTTTAACTTTATAAATCACATGTATTGTGGTCAAATTAACATGTTTATTGTAGTAACAGGAGACATCTCTTAAACTAGTTTTTTAAAATTTGTTCTTCTCTTATACATTACATCCCGACCACAGTTCCTCTTAAATTAGAATCTGATTTTCTTAAATTTATTCTTCTCTCATATATTACATCCTGACCACAGTTTCCCATCTCTTTACTCCTCCCAGCCATCCAACCCACTTCTTGCCTCTCTTCCAGATCCATTCCTCCTCCCTTTCCATTCAGAAAAGACCAGTCCTCCCAGAGTTATCAACCAAACATGGCACAACAAGTTACAATAAGACTAGGCAAATACCCTCCTATCAAGGCTGGATGAGGCAACTCAGTAGGAAGAAAAGGGTCCCAAGAGCAGGTAAAAGAGTCAGAGATACCCTGCTCTCCCACTGTTAGGAGTCCCACAAGAACACCAAGCTAACAACCATAATATATGTGCAAGAGACTGTCTCAGACACATGAAGACTCTGATTGCTGCTTCAGTCTCTGTGATCCCTTATGAGCCCTCCTTAGTTGATTCTGTGGCCATGTTCTCATGGTGTCCATGATTCCTCTGGTTCCTACAATCCTTCCTTCCCTTTTTTGTGGGGCTCCTTGAGTTGCACCTAATGTTTGGCTGTGGGTCTCTGCATCTGGTCCCATCAGTTGCTGAATAGAGCCTCTCTGATGATAATTAGGCTAGGCACTGCTCTATGAGTATAGCAGAATATCATTAAGAATCATTTCATTGATTATTATTATTATTTTTTGCTAGTCATGTTTGATTCTATCCTAGGTCTCTGGGTTATCCAGCCTCTGATCTGGTTCCTGACCCTCCAGGCATTTTTAGTTATGGGCTCCCTTTTGTGGTGTTTGCTCAAATTGGACCAGTCATTGGCTGGCTACTCAATAAGTTTTTTTTTTGAATTTATTTTATTTTATTTTACAATATAATTCAACTTTACATATCAGCCATGGATTCCCCCGTTCTTCCCCCTCCCCCCACCCGCCCCCCTCCCCCCAGCCCACCCCCCATTTCCATCTCCTCCAGGGCAAAGACTCCCCCGAGGATTGAGATCAACCTGGTGGACTCAGTCCAGGCAGGTCTAGTCCCCTCCTCCCAGGCTGAGCCAAGTGTCTCTGCTAAGCCCCAGGTTTCAAACAGCCAATTCATGCACTGAGCACAGGACCTGGTCAAACTGCCTGGATGCCTCCCAAACAAATCAAGCCAATCAACTGTCTCACCCATTCATTCAGAGGGCCTGATCCAGTTGGGGGCCCCTCAGCCATCGGTTCACAGTTCATGTGTTTCCATTCGTTTGGCCACTCGTCCCTGTATTCCATCCATCCCTGGTCCCAACAACTCTTGCTCACATAAACCCTCCTCCTTCTCGCCAATTGGACTCCCGGAGCTCCACCTGGGGCCTGACCGTGGATATCTGCATCCAGTTCCCTCAGTCATTGGATGGGGTTTCTAGCATGACAATTAGGGTGTTTGGCCATCTTATCACCAGAGTAGGTCAGTTCGGGCTATTTCTCGACTATTGCCAACAGTCTATTGTGGGGGCATCTTTGTGGATTTCTGTGGGCCTCTTTAGCACTTTGCTTCTTCCTATTCTCATGTGGTCTTCATTTACCATGAATATTCCTTGTGTTCCCTCTCTGTTCTTGATCCAGTTGGGATCTCCTGTTCCCCCAAATTCTCTTTCCCTCGCCCCTCGCCCCTCATTACCCCCACTCACGTACAGACTGTTCATGTAGATCTCATCCATTTCTCCGTCACTGGGCGATCCGAGTGTCTTTCTTGGGGTCCTGTTTTCCAGGTAGCCTCCCTGGTGTTGTGAGTAGCCATCCAGTCATCCTTGTTCCACAACTAGTATTCTCCTATGAGTGGGTACATACCATGTTTGTCTTTCTGAGTCTGGGTTACCTCACTCAGGAGGATTTTTTCTAGATCCATCCATTTGCCTGCAAACCTCATGATGTCATTGTTTTTCTCTGCTGAGTAGTATTCCATTGTGTATATGTACCACAGTTTATTTATCCATTCTTCGGTTGAAGGGCACCTAGGTTGTTTCCAGGTTCTGGCTATTACAAATAATGCTGATATGAACATAGCTGAGCAAGTGCCCTTGTGGTATGATTGAGCATTCCTTGGGTATATGCCCAAGAGTGGTATAGCTGGATCTTGGGGGAGATTGATTCCCAATTTTCTAAGAAAGCACCATATTGATTTCCACAGTGGCTGTACAAGCTTGCATTCCCACCAACAGTGGAGGAGAGTTCCCCTAACTCCACATCCTCTCTAGCACAAGGTGTCCTCAATGTTTTTGATCTTAGTCATTCTGACTGGCGTAAGGTGGTATCTCAGAGTTGTTTTGATTTGCATTTCCCTGATGATTAGGGATGTTGAGCAATTCCTTAAATGTCTTTCAGCCATTTGTATTTCCTCTGCTGAGAATTCTCTGTTTAGTTCTATAACCCATTTCTTAATTGGACCATTGGGCATTTTGATGTCTAATTTCTTGAGTTCCTTATATATTCTGGATATCAGTTCTCTGTCAGATGTGGGATTGGTGAAGACCTTTTCCCATTCTGTGGGCTGTCGCTTTGCCTTGTTGACCGTATCCTTTGCTCTACAAAAGCTTTTCAGTTTCAGGAGGTCCCATTGATTGATTGTTTCTCTCAGTGTCTGAGCTACTGGTGTTATATTTAGGAAGCGATCTCCTATGCCAATGCGTTCAAGACTACTTCCTACTTTCTCTTCTAGCAGGTTCAGAGTAGCTGGATTTATGTTGAGGCCTTTCAATAAGTTTTTTTATGAGACTTCTTTTCCATAATCCCACATTGGTTAAGTGATTAGTACCCACATTGTTGCATGCTTTATGATTTTTTTCCTTTATGCTATTGACAAGTATTGAAATGAACATCATTGGTACAAGCATGAAGAGCCATCTATGTAGTGCAGGTATGAAGGGATACAAATACTTCCATAGAACATTGTATACTGATCTTTTTTTTTTTTCCGAATTTTACATACCAACCACAGTTCCCTCTCTCTCTCCTTCTCCCAGTACCCACCCATCGCTTCCCCCCTGTTTTGGTTGATTTAGATTAAATCCACATACTACAGAATTTATAATCTTAAGTGTAACATTGAAATGGTTGTATTCATAAAATTGCATGATGATTTTTAAAAAAAAACTTCTTTATTGACTCTTTGGGAGTTTCACATCATGCACCCCAATTCTGTTCACCTCCAAGTCCCCCCAAATCCTCCCCTTATCCACGGCATGGCCCCCTCCACATAAGGAAACAAATCAAGTAAGCAAGCAAGCAATCAAGAACCAAAGCAAAACCAAACCAAAACCAAAACAAAAACCAAACCAAAACAAGACAAAATCAACAACAGAAAAATCTCTTTGCTTCTCCTTCTTTCCTGCTTCTCCAACACCTCTTTGTTTGTCCTGGCAGCAAAGGAGGCTTCAGTCTGCCATATGGTATACTTCTTTGTTTCATTAGTTTTACTGGCAAATGTTTATTACAATGAGTCACTGGTCTGGTTCAAGGCCTCTGATTTCTGGTACACCATCATCACTGAATCCCCACTGGAACTCCTCTGGGATATCCTGTGCATGCCACACGTCTTGGAAATTTTGTGGGTGTCATTCCACAGGATTGGTTCCCTTCACTAGCTCCACCAGGTCCTAGATGGGGTAGATGCTAAGGTGGGTCAACCCAAGGACAGGCTGTGGGCCTGGATGGAAGCTGACTGCTCAGTCCAGGGCTTCTGGGGGCCACCCACCTCAGGTGAAGGGGTGGAGTCAGCTC
Source organism: Peromyscus attwateri (assembly GCA_902168425.1). Taxonomy (NCBI): domain Eukaryota; kingdom Metazoa; phylum Chordata; class Mammalia; order Rodentia; family Cricetidae; genus Peromyscus; species Peromyscus attwateri. The sequence goes on from CABHPP010001015.1 coordinate 61,468, forward strand.
CCCTACATGTATGCCTTCAGGGTCGGTTCACCTTTGCCTTGGTGAGGGGTGGGGCCATCTCTCCAGCATGCAGGGGCCAGCTCTCTTGCTGTAGTGTCCAGCAAGAGGTAAGGCCAGCTTTTCCAGGGCTAGCAAAGGGTGTGGCCAGCTCAGCATGGCCCTCTGTTTGCATCTCACATGGTTCTTATGGCCGCCTGAGATGACACAGGTCACAGACATTCACACAGACCCCAGCTGCAGCTGGACCATGGACACAGGCATGGCCTTCAGCAGCAGTTTAGGGCAGGTCAACATCCTGGCTCTGGGTAGAGGGACTGGCCACTCAGGTGGGAATGGTTTCAGCCCTAACCTTGGGCCTCTATGTGACCTTTGGTGGCAATGAAGCTGGACTTCAGCACAGACCCCAGCCATGGTACAACCATGGATGCATGATGATTTTTAGTATTTAACCCCAGAATATTTTTTATCACCTTCTAAGCAGACTCTGCATACATTAGTCTTTCGCCTTCGCCACTCCCTTCCCTAGCCATCAACTATCATGAATCTATTTTTGCCTCTATAGATCTGTCTATCTATATACATGGACCATATAAATGGAGAAGTTCCTATAGATAGTATCATATAATCAACCTGTTTTATTTCTAATTCAGATTTTGTCAAATGTGGTGTTTTGTCTATTTAAATGGTATTTGTACTCTATTAATTCAGTATATAATGATTAATTTTAGCATACTGAACTAACTTTGTCTTCCTTGGGTTTATCTTACTTTCTTATATCTAATTCTCCTTGAGTATTACTGGGGTTGATTTTCTTATACCCATGGTTCCCGACTTACTATACTCCAAACATAGTTTTTCAACTCTATGATGGTCCAAAAGAAATACGCATTCATTAGAAACTATACTTGAATTTTCATCTCTTACCAGGCTAATAATATGCAGTAATACTTCCACAGTGCTCAACTGTAGGCTAATTTGAGTCCTAAAAATGTTTAAGGTAGACCAGTTGGAGCTATACTGTTCATTCATTGAGCAATTGAAAAGTAGTAATGCATTCCCCCCTCCCATCCCTGGAGAAGAATCTTCTTACAATAGGCTGGAACTTGATAAATAGCCCAGGCTGGTCTTGAGCTCATGATTGTCTTGCCTTTACCTCTGAAGTGCTAGACTTATAGAAATGTGTCAACACAGCTGGCAGTAAAAGTATTTTTAATTTATGATATTTTCAGTTCACATTGAGTTTACTGGGGCATAACCACATTGTTAATTGATGAGAGTGTGTATTTTGCAAGAATTCATATGTCTACAGTTCTAATAAATTGTAGCGTTTTCTTTCCTTCTCATGTCCTTGGCTCCATTACCAGGCTGTTAGGATTCTTAGGAAATTTACTCAGAGTTGTATTTGTCTTTTCTTTGTTTGAAACAGACTGAAGGATTGATGTTTGTCTTCAAACACTCATTAGAACTCACTACTGAAATTATCTTGTTGGTCCTGGGGTTAAATTGTGAGCACTTTAAAGAATTCTTGTTCAACTTAATTCCTTGTGCACCTGTTGAAAAAAAGTTTGTTTTACCCCATTCAAACAATTCAGTTGTTTGTTTATTCTTAGGTACCTGTTCATCCACTATGGATTTGTCCCCACAAGGACTTGAGTACTGCTTTACCATAAACCTCTTTGCTTCTATATCTTAATAGAAATGTTTGTTGCAATTTTATCATGTGAATCTTTGTTTGTTGTTGTTGTTTGTTTTATTTTTGTTTTTCTTGGCCAGTGTAGCAAAGTTTGGAGTTTTTATTTCCCCAAAGAATTAACTTGTGTCTTTGAAGGTTTTCGTTATTATTTTGTCTTTTCTATTTTATCTATTCCTTTAATCTTTGTTCTGCTATTCCTCATGACACAGGTTTACTTTGTCTCATTTCTTTTTTGTTTCAGATCAAGATAGTTCATATATTTTTTTTAACTGAACCTTTTAGGTAAAAGGAAAAATAATTCTTCCTAATATTTTCTGTAGTGATAGTAAAATATTTGAGGTTGCATGGAGCTTATAAAGCATTACATTTCTCAAATGTTGAGACCAAGTAAACAAGTTTGAACTTCCTGGATTTTCCATTTGACTCTTCTTTATCCATAGTAACAAGCTCTAATTCCTTGCATAAGTTTCAAGGGCAAGGTTTCATTGTGGCTGATGCCTTTACCACAGCTATTTCCATCAGTATCTAGTAATCCCACTTCACAGAGGAGTTTTGCGTTTGGTGGGATTGGGACACTAGGCTGTCCTTTTCTTCCTATGTCCCTCTCATCACTGTCCCAGGTAGGAGAGCCTCAGTTACAGATTCCCTTCATTTTCTGCTGTGTACGGGCTCATCTGGCCTCGTCTGACTCTGTAGACCCACATCTTCTTTTATCTCTAAAGAATAATATCAGTTCTGCTTAGCTCCTTAGCCTCTCAGGAACCATTTTCTGCATCTCATTGTCATCTGTCACAAGGACCTGAGCTTCAGGAAGATGAGAGCATGTTTCTTGTCACAGTGAAGTTTCCTTCTCTTCGGACCCATGCCTGCCATTGCTACCATTGCTACACTTTACCTGGAGGTGTCCTGCATTTGATCCAGTTGTCAGTGTTTCATGGGCCAAGACTTTCTGAATAGTTCTAATTAAGTGTTTGATTTCCTTTTAGTTATAAAACATTTTAGACTTTCAAAAAAACCAAATCCCAGATTGACCTCAACTCTGATAGTGAATTTAAACTAACAT